>JAUTBV010091631.1:0-14495 GCA_032361325.1 Lepetodrilus fucensis | reverse complement strand
GGCGGGGGGGCGAACACCCACCCCCCCCCACCCACCCCCCCACCCACCCACAACCCCCTCGTCTAATTTGCACTGTTACAAGTAATGCAGCACATCAAAGGGCCGGCAAGTAAATGTTGTAATATTTGATGTTTAATGAAGCTCGTGTTTTCTCGGCGGGAAGAAAAATCACGCCCTATGGAGTGCTAAACCTTGGTCCCGTGCAGCAATGAGTGTTAAGTTAAGACGGACCATGCTGTAAGTTTAGTACGTTAGGACGCGCTCCCGCGATAGGTCAACGACCCTTGATGTCCTATATTTATCTGTGTTGAATAAAACACGGAAGGGTCGACAAACCTGGATTTCCAGAATCGCGATCCTTTTAATAAGTTCACAAAGAATGCTTTCATTCGCTTTCTCGACAAATTGAAATTGAAAGAAAAAAAAATGGAAATTGAAATTGAAAAATGAATACATATAATATCATGTTCGTGTATAATAGACTACTTCTATAACAACATACCCTGATATTTAACGAGCTTACAACTACTTCCGTACGACTTCCGACAGATTCGCGAAACTGCTCTCCAAGCCCTTGGCGCGTAAATGAAACAAATTTGCGAAGGGATTGTACTAATTTGATTGTATTAAGCAAATGGTTGGCTAGCTAGACTACTGCTGACGGGCTAAGTTTAACAAAGATAGGAGGGGTTTGTCTCATTAGGCCTACAGCCTCCGTGGTGAAGGTATAGCCGATCCGGGCCGTTTCCAGGTATGATCACGCCTCGCTACAAACACGCTGATTAAACATGAAAGAAAGTCGTCTATACGCAGGTGTTGGAAACCTCATTGTATTTGAATTTCAAAGTCAACACAAATTTTAAACAGAAGAATTTCTCTTGCCTCATGTCCGTGACCTTGGTTCCCGCAGATCCCCGTGTCCAAAAACGCTAGGATCCTTTATACTGGCGTGTGCTTGTCTAGACGTCATTATATAACGTCATTTTCTGAGTTTACCAGCGAGTTTGTCTGATAAACACAGCGGAAGATTGAATGATAAACACTGGGGGTGATTGTATGATAAATAAACATGTTGACGGTATGGGTGTGTAGTAATTATATATAGCGAGATCTATTCCCAAGAACTGAAACTGAGGTTCCACATAAAACACACATTTATGTAATTCCGTAAATTCAAAGGAAATATACGTCTTCGTAATCGTACATGCTGGGGCTAACATTGCATGTAAGCAGCTATGAACGCACACATCTAATTGACAATGACAGTACGATAAGTTCATAACCAAGGTGATTAAACATATTAAATCATCGACGAAGAAAAGTGAGTGGCTGAGGCTTCGGGTATTAACTCACCAATACGTTGGTTATTACACGTTTCTTCGTATAATAACTTATACTTAATAAAGAATGTTTAAGTTTCATTAACGTGTTCAGCAGATTTGTTACAGTTTCTTAAATGGCGGACTGTCGTTGTAATAATGATCAGAAATGCACAAATTCAAAAAAGACCAACCCCCGCAATATACAATATCATGCTCAAGCTCAACTTATATATGGGGATTTGTTAATAAAATAAATAAGATCCCAATACTGTTCATAGTCAGGGAGCCAGATTCTGTAGGAGCTCAAACTCGAAATTGACCCGTGTAAGATAGGTCAGCCCTTATAATACATCTATGATGACGGAGTATCGATGCAGGACGTACTCAATATGCTAGCACGTCGATACTGTACTACTGCAGGTATGCTAGCTAGTCAATGCATGTTGTATCTATAGTGTGGCTATATCGTATATGCTGCATATAAACTGTATAGATACTACGTACAGTACTAGGTATGCCAACTTACTCTATACGCGCAGTACGCTAGTGCATTAACGCTCGCCTTGATGAAGACAACCGGATTGCCCTAAAGAGCAGTGGCTGTGCCTAATGAAGCAGGGAGAGGGTTAATACCGTAGTAGTACTAGTGTATAGGTACTGTGAAAGTGTATTTTAGTGTATACATGTAGATACAGTAAGCGGTATACTGGTACTCCGAAAACGGCATTCTTGTATATGGTTATTGTCCGAGCCCCACCATTGGGGCTCGGACTTGCTTTTTTTAACGAATTGTTTAACTAAGTAAGTAAACATAGTTTATTAAGGTGTCTAGCATATACATATTACATTTGATATTGCATAATAAAATTACGTATATATTATTGCATATGCCTAGCCAAAATTGGCTTATTAGACACTGTTAAATATTGACATTTACATGTGTGGCTGTTTTTTTTAATTTACATAAAAGCCTTGGTTTGTACATTTTAAAAATCGAAGTTTTACACGTATACATAGAGTTCTCGGAAAATAGATACGGTATTTGCAATATTAGCTGGTGTCTACTGAGATTCCGTACTGTAGCATACCAACGTAGATATATACATGCTACAGTAGAGTATCAAGAAATTGATACGAAGACTCAAATGACAAAATCTGCATTATCCGGAGATTACGAGCAGTGGTGTCTATACGATCAAAAATGACGGGTGCCATTAAGAACTCCGCGATCTTATGGATTACCATCAGACCGTGATGTGGGCTTACTCTATAACTTTGAGAGCTATAGAACGTTTGTGAGACAATGCGTCTCTTATAGACATATGCCCAAACAATGACAAGGCACACTAGAGCAGAACAAACAGGTAAGACGTTTAATGACAAGTGCGATGTAGGCTTACACCGTCCAGTCATCCTACCCACTTAAATGGCATGATTCGATGAAACTTAAAGACATTGGTAGAAAAAAACAAGGAGAAAGAACACCACCTTGCAAGTAGGCCTAAATCGCACGTTATAGGAGCGCCATTGTCGATGCGCGTTAAAAGCGTGCGACTCTAAATAAGTCATTGAAAAATATCGTCGGTCCTTTCTGTGAAGCTTGTATGCTTAATAAATCGCCGCGTCAGCACGTAAGGTAAGTAAAATAAACACTTGCTACTGCAATGAATGAAACTCTTGTATGAATGAAATCGTCCCAGTCAAGGCCGTAATTCTTCATTGGCCTATAAGGTTTGGCAAATCGCACTGTCATTTGATGCATGCCGAAAATGTAGTTATCTCCCCTTTGTACTTATATATATAATGATTACGCATACGTAAATATTATTTAGTTCCTGTTTCGAACGGGTGGATGATGGTAAGTGTGCTATTCGAGTCGACCAGGCAGTTTCTATTGATTTTTCTTATCACTAACTTCATTGTAAATTATGAGTGGGGTAAGGGGTGGGGGTGGGGGTAGGATTGGGGGGGAGTGATAGTACATACAACGTTATGGCCCACCCTCGCGATATCACAAAACTATTATAACACGCACGCAACGTTCTATACCTACAGCAGTATACAAACACATTTAACAGACGAGAAGACGATTGATCGATATATTACAAGTGTAAAAAAAGAGGTTAGTTGTATTAACACTGCCATAACGTCGCAGTTATTTCACAGTCCTGCATCTAGTGACGTAAATATTTTTAAATCTAACCATTCATGTGAATATATTCAGATTCCCGTCCGCCAGTATTGTATCAATACCGAATACTAGTAAAACAGTTGGAAAATTAAAACAAATTCTGATTTTCTAGGATTTCTGTCATGCAGGGGTACGGTTATGGTAGGAGAAGAAACCGTAATTCATATTATTACTGCATGAGTGAGAAGCTACGGCGGTTGCTTATACGGATAAGGGGAGATGACTCTAAACTACAGATTGTATTGCGTGGCGTGCAAATTACAGACATTTTCAAGATATTTTCACAATTGTATTCTGATAACTACCAATGCACCATCGCACTCCTTACTGTGCATACTTACTAGTTTATTAGTTGTGTGTGGTCGTGGTGGTGATGGTGGTGATGGTGGGGGTTGGTGTCTGTAGTAGTACGTAGTAAATAAATGCTTCTGGACCATTAAAGTAATGAGCACAAAACGGTCAGTTACCTTATCTACTTTAGATAGTTGACACTTAGTAATCTCGTTCAGACAATACTGATCTACAAAGCAAATCGAAGAATCTAATCAGCCTCGATCAGTTTGTATCTCACACTTCAAATGTTTATTTTGCTAATAATAATCCAGCTTCTGTTGATTGAAGAACCAACTTCTACATATACAGAACGTAGATTTGAATTATGACCCATTACATATAATGGTATATACGTTTATATGTCAAATCCTTACATAGTGAATTGAGAGTTCCACAGAAATAGGTAAGAACACCGATATCTGTACAACCATAACAAATCTTCATTCTTCTACCGAGTGGTATGGATTTGCTCTAAGGCTGGTATTACCATCTCTCGCTTCGTTTCAATTCAGAAAGTCCAATACGCTCTTCGTTTCCACGAATACTCCCAAATGACCAATCGGATCTGGGTATTTGTTTTGTTTTTAGTTCCTTTATTATTATTTTTAACAGATGGTCCCTTTTGCTCCTCAAGTTTAAACTATTTAAACAGCTTGGTAAGAAATGTACCTTTAATTGTCACGCAGTATGGTACGAAATGCGCCTTTAATTGTGTTACCAACCTCCGCGGTATGGTAAAATACGCATCAGGATATAACCAAGATTATTAAAGGAACATGGTCTTGAACGGTACTACAAATAGTATTAGTTCAGATGGAGGAAAGATTTCGTACTTGGGTTGATTGCTTAGACATTTTGAACACGCTGGGAATCCTCGTCGGTCCAGGTATCGACGATGTCATTTTGGAATTGCTAGCATTCTTTCAAGTGTCTTTGAAAATATACGCAGCTGCGAATAAATATGTCTATCTGTTTTGGTGATAAGTGCCTTTAATTGAATTAGCGCTAGAAGTAAAAGCAGACCTGTAGACTACCCCAGTAGTGCAGCACCTGCACATAGTTAAAGTGTAATGCACTAAACCAGAGCTTCTAATCAGATGTGTCGTGTATGTTTGAAATCTTCTTGTAAAAAAAATAATAATATGACAAAAATATCTAAATAATATAGTAAATATAAAATTATTCCAAATATTTACATCAAATTTGATATATTTATACTAAACTATAATGCTACTCGGTTTGGTAGTAAAGATGACGCCAACAATCTGAAATATATACTCCATAATAACTGGCGAATCATACAAAAATGATAAATGCGATTAATGTTGACTTTTTATTTTTTTCCAAATTCGGACCGCTTCTGGATTCCTCATAGGTTTAATACGTTTTCTTAATCGCCGATTTTATTATTCATGTTAACAACTATGGATTGAAATCTTACATACCATTTCGACATACAGTAGATCTACCCATGGTGCGTGATATACGCCATTGGCGGTATAACGTGGAGCCCATAACGTGCAACGACGGAGGTCTGAAAACGTCATCGCTGAAGATCCATTTATAGAACGTCTATACAGGCCACCGTCGACGGTTATCACATTTTCGTACAGCGTGGGCCGGTCATTAGTAACATGTGTAAGTCTTTTGAGATGAAATGTTTACAAGACTTTGGGGGATCTGAGTATATATTGCAGAGATGACAGCTCCGGTCTACAGAGGCTTATCCCTGATGACACCGATGACATGAATGTAAATACGACGTCTTGTGGAGAAACGCCATAATGGATGACCTTGTACAGTGACATAGTGACCTTGTACAGTGACATAGTGACCTTGTACACTGTGAGATATAGTCCTTGTTAAGGACGTTTCGTAGCAATTTGTTTGATTGTTAATGATTTGGATTTTTAAATAAATATTTTAAAATCGAAGATAATTGCTACGAAACGTCTTTGACAATGACTAATTGTGATAGGGACCTTGTACAGTGACACAGTGACCCTGTACAGTATGGATAGTGACCCCTTACAGTGACACAGTGACCCTGTACAACGACACAATTAATATTACATATACATGTATTGCACAATAATAAGCCGTTGTTAGTTTCTGAAAAACAACCTCAGCAGTCTGTGTATGTATGTCTTTCGACAACTTATTTTTCTCTTTACTTCTTTTTTCTGTTGTTAACAAGGCTTTAGGAATGATCCGAATCCTGCTTCTTCTGATATCAAGAAACCTTCTCTACCAATGTTTCTAGGTTATGTCCAATTTGGGGGTAATTTAACTAGACTATTGAAATGTTCTAAAAGCAACAGGCAAGATGGTGCTGACAGAACAGAGATAACAGAACGAAGGTCTTTCAGCACATTGTTGTTCTACAGGGTTATGAACCCAATATTGAAAGTAGTTGCCGTGCACTTTAACGATTAATTAAGTCTACATGGCAAATACTGAGTCTCAATATAGTAGGTATAACCAAATTCGTTTAGATTGATTGTTTCATTGTTTTAGATGGTCTAAATATGTAATAATCAAATATGGTAGTCATCGCGTATGGATAACACATTCATGCTGTGATTACTGCAGTGTTAGAGTATACTATAAATAAGACACTGACATGTAAGACAATAAATTAATAAATCAAAACTCCAAACCAAGCCGTATTAGTCGCACTATAGTAAATAAAGCAGTATTACGACAGTTGTGGATTATCGAGGACTGATACAGAATGATGTCGAACAATGAAGAGAAAACAATAGGTGTATTCTACCACCAACCACGAAACTGATTCGCATTGACGAGAAGGTCCTAGACTACCTGATGAGATACGAACACGAACTGTAATGCATGTTAGATGTACTAGCCAGCACAACCAGAAAAGAATACAAAGTCTGGATATAACCCAAAATATGTCAGTCCTTTTAAGGATCGATTCTACTGAGGGTGTTACCTGTCTTTACACCGGTTTCTTCGAAGACCTCTCGGACAGCAGTGTCCCCTGGTGAGAGAAAGAGAAAAAATAATACCAAATAATAATAGTAATAATAATAATAATAATAATAATGATAATGTATTTCTATAGCTGCTCATTGGCGCTGTAATAATAATAATAATAACAATAATAATAATAATGTGTTTCTATATAGCTCACAATCTCCAGCGTATTTCATTGTACATAAGAGATAGGTTATAGTTGTTTAAAAAGAAAAGTTTTGAGGCTTTTCTTGAAAGCTGACGCACTAGGGGAAAAGTTGACACATTGAGTAAATCATCGTATTTCAATCTAGTATTTACCGTACATCATACCAGAAACAACCTGTGAACATCCGGACTAAAGTTTAATAAAAGCAGGGTACGCGTAATCAAAACCTGCCAACCGTGATATGAGTGAGATAATTGTGAAAGCTGCTCCAAACCCAACAAAAGTAACGTATATTCTATATTGGAGATTAACTCGGAAATTGAGATCGAATTAGACTATCCACTTCCTTTGAATTATGTCTTGCAGAATGTAATAATACACACACGTCTACGAACGCATTCCACCGTTTAGCTCCTTGTCAGTTTCTTGGCCCAAGTAGATCTTGGCTGAGAGGGACAAGCATTTAAACAGTTGGGATCGAGACGGACAAGTTTTATAAAGTATCGTATACATGGTAAATGAGCGGGGTCAGCGCTAAGGCCAAGGTTTATTTCGCCGGGGCTTTCCCCGCACAATGGAATGACTTAGTGTAGATAGCATTGTTCTCAGTCATAGCTAACTGTACTTTATCTGTCTGGAGGGGGTCTCATCAGTCATGTTAACGCACTCTCGTCGGATTTAAGGGTGAACGAGTGCCATAGTTCTACTTTCGATATATATATGGCTCTACTTTCGATATATGACTCTACTTTCGATATAGTTCTACTTTCGATAATTACATATTATTAAGTATTATGTTGTCCATTGTTATCTCAGTTTGATGTTACTGGTTTTGCAGAAGTGTAATTGTTTTCTATTAACCCTCTCCATGCTGAAAAAAAGCAGTGCCTGCGCCTAATCCAGCAGGGAGAGGATTAAACACGTGTTAAATATTCTCAAACCTTTGTTCATTCAACACTCAAACTGCCATAATTTAACCCTTAAACATTTGTCCATTTAACTCTCAAACCTGTGTTCATGAATTTAGCATTCATTCCTGTGTTCACGAAAATTCAAACACTCAATAATAAACGCTCAAATATGTGTTCATTTAACGGCATCCAGTTCATATTTATACGTTTTAGTATTTATCATCATTCGCGGTGCTGTGTCCTCACATTTCATATAACATACTATCGCCATTTCGCGAATTATCAATAAAACCCTGATATATCATCAGCCCTTCACACATCTCAGGCTTCGATATTGAACTAAACACGTCCAAACAAAGGATAACACTCCGACTCAGAGTCTGTAGTGTCGCCTAGTGTCTTGATTATAGCAGAATTGACTCTCCATAAATCGGCCATGG
This sequence comes from Lepetodrilus fucensis, assembly GCA_032361325.1. Taxonomy (NCBI): domain Eukaryota; kingdom Metazoa; phylum Mollusca; class Gastropoda; order Lepetellida; family Lepetodrilidae; genus Lepetodrilus; species Lepetodrilus fucensis. The sequence goes on along the minus strand of JAUTBV010091631.1, from coordinate 6,150 downwards.
TATCTGTCTTATCGGCAAATTCGCCTGTTTTATTGTGTTTACCTCCTCACTTTCATCTAGTGGATTTAGCTATCATTCACGTCTGAAGGGTCAGTATACCGATCGCCACAAGAAATGTTACCGTCGTTGGACTTTTATTAGTTAACACACTCAAGGATTTATTGTTCATATATATATAATGTCTAAGTCTAGAAAAATTTGAACTACGAATACGGGAGGCCAAGTACACATACCAATGCGGAAATATGTAAATATTAGATTCGTAGGAATATCAAGTAAAATAACTGATAACATAGAAAACAATGTTTTGCGATGCAGGTCAAAATCCGATCAGTTATCGGGGGAATCGGATCTTGGGCAACTGGATTATCTGGGGTCCTCTTTAGTTGCTTCAGGTTTGACCCCTACAGAAACAAATCGTTTGAAGAAACAAATCGTTGGAATATTATAGGGAAGGACTAATTTCAAAAGTCCGTAGAGAGGAATTACGTTGCAGTTAACGTATATAAAAATGCATGTCATCATGTTATAACATCCAATTATACGCCACCCACCTCTCCAATAAAATAAAATAAGAAAAAAATAAAATATAATTCAACTACAGCTTGAAGGGGAGTGAAGGGAGTGTGTGTGTGTGTGTGTGTGGGGGGTGGGGGGTGGGGGGTACCACTGGACTGTATTCATGTAAACACCCAACCACTAGGAACTAGGAAACCAATTTGATAGGAATTTTTGATAACGCCGTTCATCCACTATAAAATAAACACCACTAGCAGACCGAGCACTAACGACGTATGGATGTCATGGGCGACGCTTTCAAAGAATAATATTCAGGCTAGCAGGATTCGGTAGTCTGGGGTCTGGACCTCAACACGTCGTGTCTCGGGGTTGAGGTTAAGGGGTAAACGTACCCTGTGGCTTTACCCGGCGGAGGAACAATATTGATATATCAAAAATATAAATATCTTCTAATCGAAACCAAGGCGGCACCATCCCCTGTGCCTATACAGCTCGTAGTATGTCAGTGCCTTCATTCTCGCACGTGAGAAACCATATAATTCAAGAACAGAATATAGTTAATGCGCCATCGGTGGATCTGCGCTATCGACCAAAACTGCCGCTTTTCAATGGATCCACCCTTTGCGCTACCATCGGTAGATCGCGCAAACTTCTGTGGATTACAAGTTGCCACTATTTCACTTTTGGAGATTTAGGAAAGGGTACTGGAGTCGATGAATTCGTGGGTGTCGATGATCCATGATCTTCTGGTGGATGGGTGTGTCATCTACTCCGACGAATGCAAATTAGTTTACGAAATAAAGGGGTTTAACGTTGTCATCCATTGCACTTTCCTAGATCTACCGATGGCGACGGCGGCTATTGTGATAGTACTAAAGAATTCATATTCGTTTGTACTATTTACCAAAATCGAAAGTGAAAGTTGCCCGATTTATCGATGAGAACGGCAACGGTGAATCCAGCACTAGCGCCAGACAGACAGACAGACAGACAGACAGACAGACAGACAGACAGACAGACAGACTTCCTCAGTCGACAATGGCGCACGACGTTTAAAATACTAGTACGCATTATCCACAAAATCGCATCATTCTAAACGCATAAAATAAATTATTATGCACGATTTAACGAACAAAATTTCAATTAAAAGATCAGAAAAAATATCTTTGAAAAGAAATAGCTGACTTTATGAACTTTTTATCGGTGGTTGGTGAAGTCTTAAAACCCTAAATGAGCCTGCTAGTACTAAAACACTACCAACGTTGCCAGGTGCGGTCATTCTTTACTGTGTGGTCCTAAATGTTGAAACATGACGAAAAGCCTGCATCTACATGAACGGCCCAAAGTGAAAGATGTGTATATAATGTGTATACGAGAACTCCGGAGCAGATTTCAGAAGCAATGCCTCTGGGAAACTAACTGTTGATTGCGTAATTCATTACTTCTAAATATACCTCACAGCGCTTCAGTAGCATACAAGTGCACACACGAGCTAAAAGAAGAGAAGAAGTATAACGAATTTAGAGACACTGTCATGAAATAATTTGATTTCGAAATCTTGAGATTGGAATTGGCGAAGAACTGATGTAAGAACTGATTGCATAAAAACAAATTGTTAATTCATATTAATGAAGATGAAGCGATATATTTGCCTGTGTATCTCTAATAAAAACCTATAAGATTTATTTACATATATTCTGTGTGTGGAACCGTCCTCCATGAAGTTGTTTTTTCACATACTATCATACAAAATAAAAATAATAAACTTCAAGAAACGACTTGCATTGACTAATGTACGAAATTCTTATGTTTCTTTTCCTGTTTTAGATTTTTCCGGAATTCCAAACAAAACCGACAATTTCAGAATCAATATACATGTAGGTAGAACATCGAACATTAAATATCAATACAATCGATCCCCGTTTATACGGACGGTTGCGTTCCCGGTAAAATCGTGCGGATAACTGAATTTCCGTATATCTGAATTTGGGAAACATCGGACGGACTTCCACGCAAGACAATTTAACTTGAAAGCGTACTGGTCTACACCATCAAACCAATCAAATGATATATTCCACGTGCTATAAGGAAGAAAATGTCATCTAACTATCAACACTAGTATATTTTTCCTTTGCCATTATCTCCTACTAAAAGGTTAAGATCAGACTGGAGAGAAGAAAAACATTACGGTAAAAACTATATACAACCTTGCCTTATCTTCTAAGAAGTATAATGCACATATGTTAAATTTCAAATGTACCCCATGCATTTCCATGTTCAACCCTGCAGAAACACGTCTTCTAAACGAAAACATCCCAAATCCTATCCATTATTCTAAACAAAAAAGTGTTTTGTGCACATGCATACCCTTGAATTCCATGTACTCGTATATTATACATTATTTTAATTAATATTGTTTTTAAATATATTGTTTTTCCTTTTGTAATATTGATTGCTTCAATGTTATACGCCATTATTGGAATATTTCACCCATGGATAAGCCATAGATAGATAGACAGCCAGACAGACAATTTATCATCAGAAAACCACCAACGGTGGTACAAGAGATATATAAATATACATTCAGTCATACTTTTGATCAAAATAGACAGTATGTCATGTATAATGTATTCAGTAATAAATAGCTGGCCAAATGTTTCAGTAATAAATAATATACGTTGGGACTAAAATAATTTGATAAACATTTTAACTGGTTTTAACTTTTGCGGAACTGTTGGAGTTAAGCGGTGGATTCACTATAAGTGTTTGTTATGACTTCTGTTCGAGTCGATAAGGGGCGAATTTTCACGGAATATGATATGCAAGCGTCGAGTTTCCACCCCGTAACACCGTTACCTCGACACCCGAACCCAACGCAGTATACCCGGAATATCTCCAACTCTCTGTACTTCAAAGACGGGTATTGGGTGGTAGGCTATCCACCTAGACGGTCACTTGCTGTAGATATGAACTTATTTATACTAATTCTCCACTTGAAATGTCTGGGGGTTTTATGCAAGAGGGTTGCAACCTCTGATCGACGCTTTGATGTTCGTCTGGGGCTCTTGATTAGAGGCGATTTATCATCATTAAATAACAGTTGAAGAAACGGACTGGGATTTACGGGGATATATAGCCACTCTGTTCGAGGACTGGGGTACGATAGATGTGTTTGGGTTTTGCAAAGCTTCGCGGAATTTCGATAATGCTCGAGATACTTAGGAATAATGTTGTTTATGTGAGGGTTCCGCACGCTAGTCATGGGCCGATATTAAATCATATTTATGTTCCGCATTTATGATTGTCTACGGCAAGCACATGGTTAACGTATTTAAACAAAAATATTTTTTAAATATTTTTTAATTGGGATTTAGAGCAGTTTTCAATATTCTTTCACTAATATCACGGCTTGTCACTTTTGGACAGGAGGAAACCCGCAACATCCATAACACTGAATGTTGCAGTAAACCTGCAAGCAGTAGGCTAAACCTACTGATAGATCAATTATGATATCTGTATTGTCATGGTACAAACAGTGCATCCTATCATAATCTCGTCAAAACGGTAACTTTCGCGAACATTGATGTCGGGCTAACGGGACAGGATTTGAACCTGGGACATTTAAGTCCAAACGTTCTACCATTGCGTTAACATGGTTAATATTGTAAATATAGATTTCACCTATGTGTTTGGACAGTTAGGTAGATGCATTGAACCCATATAGCAACAACTGACTACCCAGGATAATTGAACAATAATTGCTATTTTGTAACCATACAATAAGTTCATGTTGAAAGGTAAACCAAGGCCATTAGTTGCAACCTTCTAATGCTAGAAAATTGCAGCTTGTGTTGTATACTCCCCAGGCACTTGAGATGGAAAGTTAGATGCAAATTTTCCAGATGTTTTTGTTGAAAGTTCGTAAAATGTTCGTAAAGTGCATATTCACAACAAACTAAAAATGCATATTCACAACAAACAAACAAAAATTAAATAAAAAATAAGAAACACACATACATGGTACGATACACACACACACACACACACACACACACACACACACACACACACACACACACCGATACACTGTGAAATATATTAATCGTTTTGCTATGTTGTACTTCTCTGAATCAAATTATAATCAAAGAAATAATATCTTCTTCGACAGTCTTTATGTTCATAACATTTGTTGAACAACATGAAATATTACAATATATCAGGACTAAATTCACATCTACATATATCATAACTTACCAATGTCTTCTCCTAAATTTGATAACCCTCCAGGAAATTTCCATAAATCAAACTAAAATGAAAGAAAACCCGAACTTATACATCTTACTGGCACATAAGCAATATTTTACGTGCGATTCAAGCCAACATTAATATAAGCAATATTTTACGGGCGATTCCATAAATTAATATTATCGTAGCCGTGAAAGTTAGTTTAGTTGTACATGGTGGTATATGACAATATTTTACTACTGATTCAATCAAATAAGTAGCTACATTGAGTTTTCCTATACAGAAATATATATTTGTTTAATTTACTGAATCATGAAAAAATCTATATACAACAATCATCTCAATGAATACCTAATTAGCATGTTATTTTATTGATATGATATTTACAGTAATATCACTTGCGATCAATAATATAAAGTATACCAAAAGTAACTTGCAATTTTCTGACTTTAGTGCCCAATAAAGTAATTGAATAAAATATTTTTTGTTTTTGTTTTCAAAGTAATATACATGTATTCACATTTCCTCCACCACAACCTGATTACCGGTAGTAACCTTTGACCGCTTGCAAAGCTGATCATGCCACTTTCATACAATGCATGGTACAACAACCGTCAAATGTTAACTATATAATACATACCTTGCTGCTTTTATCTTTTATTACTAGGACTTGTTTTGAATCTTCTCTTACAACAAAACCTAAAAACCCAAAATATACTATTTTATTATCTCACAATCAAGGAGCGGATTCTTTTTGTATTTAAGTATATTAATATGTTGAAAACCAGTGGGACATGAGGAAAATGTAGCTTGTTTCTCAAGATACTTGTGTAGACAAATCAAATGTACATAATTTCAGGTTAAATGTTTGACCATACAATATTTTAATAAATTGACTGTATACATTTTAAGGGGAAAAAATAGTTTTAAGCATTTTCTTAAAAGAAAGGTTTTATGTGCTGTATATTTCTTTATTACACTACGGCATGGATTATCACATAATTATGTGAGAATTGTATTGGATTATTCAACTAGTTGAATATCGCTTTTCTGCTATATATACACATATATATGTACATAGCTAGAACTACTTTTAATCACGTCATCACATGGATTGTGACGATATTTGTCTTGTAACAACGAAGTCACAAGTTAACAATTACTGTGACGTAACAGGTCAGGTCACAGGTCACAGGGCTCATTCACAACGTCTACAGCTGTCTAAACTGACTGTCTATGTTTTCCGTTCATTAGTTTAAACTTGAAGATCTTGTAATTTTGATTGATGGGTTCTGTACCCTCTTGGTTCATCAGTCACACAAACAGAGTAATCATGAACATGCCTGACATGAACGGAATATTTATTTGGGATGCATTCATGAACAT
>JAUTBV010091620.1:0-14742 GCA_032361325.1 Lepetodrilus fucensis | reverse complement strand
CAAATGTAATGTAGTACTGACCATTCCAAGACAGCGAGTGGATATACAAATGTAATGTAGTACTGACCATTCCAAGACAGCGAGTGGATATACAAATGTAATGTAGTACTGACCATTCCAAGAGGGTGAGTGGACATACAAATATGATACAGACGGTGATTGGACATACCAATATGGTACCATAAATATATGTAGTAATGGCCATTCCCAAGCCGCGAGTGGACGTACACATATAATTGAGCACTGACCATTCCAAGACAGCGAGTCGACATACCAGTTTGCAACACTGGCCATTCCAGTGCATAGAGTTGTCCACCGTATGCGTGTACTCAGTAGACAATGATAGATGGAAGCTGCAGAGGGTGTATGCTACATTGACAGAGTTGCACAACACTTCAAAGTATTAATTAATATGGAATTGATTAGTTTATCAATATTGTGGGTAGTGTTTATAATAGAGCTATAGTATGACACAAATACCGGTACCTACACATTACCATGGGTACATACAATAATACACACGTATGGTTATTTCATAACTCATAATGTACAAGTTATTTGGCTGTCAATGCCAATGTAAATATATTCACACATATCGTTATTGTGGAATTAGTATTTGGAATATTGCTTTCAAGCTAGACTTTTGAGAAAAAAATACATACCTAGGTATTGTGCGATTAGGATAGGTATTCAGCAGTTTTAGTTCCGTAGATGAATTGCCATACATGAACTGGAATTAATTTGCATATACAATAGTATAGGACAGCATACTCATAGACGACAACAAATACAACGCACACTTAATACGCATTAATATGAACATTTGGAAACATACTGGCCGATGTATTATATAGTCCAATGTAACCACATATTTTATATGCAACTATACAATTATTAATACATTACCATGTGTCTTTTAAGTATAATGTAGAGGTAATACTATTGGTGTTTAGGCCATACCTATACTCAGTTTCACAGCACACGCACACGCACGCACACACACATACACACACATACGCACATACACACACAGAGTGAGAGAGAGAGAGAGAGAGAGAGAGAGAGAGAGAGAGAGAGACACGCACCCACCACATCCCCGACCCCCTTTGTATATAGTTATCTGTGTAGTGGTTATATTCAGGCTGGATGATATAATACGGTTATTAATTACACCGTGGGCTTCGATAGCTTTATTTCATCTGTAAATATCTCTTCGCAACTTGAGATTGAAATTGTGTCACATCCAGTAATCGTCACAATAAATCCGCCCAGCCACTTGCAGGTGTGGAATCTCCTCTTCTGATAAACTGGAGCTGCACTTTGTTAGATTGGCAATAAATCCAGTTCATTTGACATCGAACAAATACGCCAACAAATGAGTGGAATAATATTTATTGTCTCGGCTACTTTAAGCAAGTATTTATGATATTCAATTGTTGTCTTTCGCCACCAATGAATTGACCAAGCGATCGTCATTGACAGAAATGAAACCGCCATTGCTCACGGTTTGGTTTATAAAACCATAAAATCTGGCTTACTATTTACACAATTTAGAGATTTCATAAATTGTCCAATACAGATCCAATAGCTCGTTTATATGCTCGTATATTTGTTACTTTGAACTAAGCCTATTCCGCACATTATCTTTAATGTCTTTCATGCACCTTCATTCCTCTTTGAAGGATTCTTCTTCACGTTTTCGGTTCGTTTCTTTTAATGTTGGATAATTTATTGCACATACGAACGTTGTATCGCAGTTAACATAGCACCCCCCTTGTTTAGTATATTACACTTGAAGACGCTGAAATATACTGTTTCTTTATTTATAAAAATAATCAGCATAAACATTACCTAATTATCAACACTTCCACCATTGGCAGGGTCCAAGTGATTAATCAAGTGCAGTTTCTGTCGACTAGAGATCGTAGGATAATCAGCCTCGTTTACACTCTTGTTTTCCACGTGGCTCGCAACAAGTCGGATACGACAGTCAGTGCTCGCCGTCTCTCCGCTAGGGGGCGCTCCGAGCGTTATTATAATTGATGAAAGCTTGGGGGACAATTAATTTGAAGATGCTACGATGCGGGGAGGAATAGAGCCTGGAGGGAAGTCTTGTCTTTAACAGGACGAAGTGCATTGCTTGAGAGACCGGGAATGGCTATCGTATTTATATACATAGTTAACGGGGGAGTTATTATTTCATGTATTGTTTTAGAAAATATGTGACAATGTTATGTAATTTTTACAGTAAATGCTGATTAAATATATTCATTATTTGAAAATAAACCGAAAAATATTACTATATTATAGTATTAGTACATATAAATTGTTGACAATATTCCGTTTAATTAGACACATTCTGAAATATAATGATATCTAAATGGAATTAAATTCATTATTACAAAAGCTATTCAAATCAAATATATATTATTAATTGGGGAAATACCGCATTACAAGCGACAAGCAATATGTGAAACCAGACAACAGTAACCACAATGTCTTATCATTTAATCACCAGTATCTAATTATTTATCAAAACGACACGTCCTTTTATGTACATGGAATTAATCTTTTCACCCTCCCTACTTTAATAACTCCAATTATTCCGTTATTTTATTATTCGCTTGTATCTGACTACCTAGCAACAAACATTATACTTCCTCGTTTATTTGATGGAATAAACTTTAGATTGCTCGCCACTCAGACACCCCAGGCGCAAGAACACGTGTTATCATGGCAGGGGTTAATTACACAGCCTCTTAACCGTCATTTATAATGATGTACTGCTGCGCCGTGAACTATAGTTCCATTAGCCACGTGATCAGGGGAGACATAGGGAGCATGCATTATAGAGACTGATGGTTAATACTTGCGTATGTCTGGAAATGAAATAAATGGTTTCAATATTCACATTCATTCGAATATAAATAATATATTATTTAACTGAAAAGCTACTACTCTAATCATATATAAGCATATTTAATAATTGAAGCTATATTAAAAAACATTAGATATATGCAGTTAAAATATCAAATTGATGATCAAATATATTTTAAAGTTAAATGTCCAGTACATGCATGCTCTCTGTTATTACATCCAAAGTGTTCCACATCTGTATGCATGTCATACCCATTAAATAGCATTTATTTACTGAAACGTCATATTAGAAGCATTTATTTTCTGGATTGTAGGTATAATGTCGATATAAATTAAAGTTAATTTAATAGGCCCTACTTTCATATACTGCATATTATTTTACTTATTACAACACTGCTACACGTCCCTCTTGTATCTTGTAGTTCTGCTTCATTACTCAGATGCTTAACCGTTGACATATTGTTCGATAGCATAACAATAACTTATTGATCGAATACAATGTTATAACGTTAGTTCAGAGAAGATTGCTTATGTACGTGTTTCATATTTTTAAGGATACTATTATCATTGCTAGTATCTATTCAACGAACAAACACTCAGTTCTAGCTACAGGTAGAGTATAACCGAGATGTTTCAAAGGGACGTATATCCTAGGTCATGATATCTATTCCTAAATACATACATGTATATCGGACGCCATCTTGAACGTATATTTACTTATCCATAGAGTATAACTGTTCACATTTATTCCCTGGAAAACGTGTGCACCATCTGAACTGAGTTGCTGTGTAAGTAACGAGGGCACTTCCAAGGCAAGCGTAAAATCTAACAGTAGCAGTAATATTTGTTTTATAACTGTTTATAATATTCCTGCTAATATCAGTTTTCGCATTTTGGATTATTTTTTATTTATTTATTTATCCACTTTCATTGCTAACTGAGCGATTGCTTGATTGATCTATCTGAGGGACAATCAGTTTTGGATCCAATTTTAATTGGACTGGATTATATTATGTTTTATATTACATTGCTTGCGCACGTGCGAATACAGCAGAGGATAGTCTTAGGACAATTATTCGGATATGTTCACAAAAGACACAGCATGATACTATACTGTTAAGAACTGTCTCAGCAGCGTCACATATATAGACCACATCATGACATCTACCGGTATGAACGCACTACATTGTGGTGTGAGTTATTGTACTCGGATCACGGGAGTCAGCAGGCGGAGAGATAAGGGTGGTGAGAGGGCCACAGCTGCGGTCTTATGTCATCACTCCGCCAGTTCTCGTTCTTACGATAACACTGACCCTTTCCCCGACTGAACCCTGTCGCAGGAACACAAAGCTTCGGACCCTCTTCAGAACACATACCTGTCAATAACCCACCCACCCTTTTTATTGTGCTTCATTTTGTCTTACTATACACGTTGATTTATTCACCAATTGTTCAGTGTTAAGGAATCCAATATTGCAGTTGTCAATGAATGTCTCGGCTATTGTGCAAAAGGGTCACCTTTTCATGAGCACTGAGGGGTTTTCTTCTATTCTTCTGATTAGTATTCCTTGGAAGTCTGCGTACAAAGTGTACGCGTGTATGCTGCTTGTAGCATGCCGATAGTTTGGACAACTATTTCGAATGAACGGTTCCTCAAACTTTCACAGAAGTCTGCATCTTGATCTTGCTATGGTGATGCGTGAACAAAGAGCTCGGACACTGACTCAAACTTCTCAATAATCAGCCTTTGTATTTGGTGTTCGTCTTGTTAACACGAACCTTCTTGTAACGTTCCTAGCTTTTCCTTGTCGATGTTTTGTTCCATGTCTCCTGTAGTTGTTGTAGTATTGGTTGCTTTATGTTGTCTAGATGTCTTTTTCTGCCTCTCCTGTAGATCAAGTTCAAGATTAAAGTTTTATTCACTTAAACCACTGATATAATATAAACCAGTGCATAATATAGTGTACATTTTCGTAATACAATAATAGGTACATATGAAGTAATTCTAAATAGTTTTGTACAGAAATCTGTATAGCAAAATGTTTAAAGCAATATTAATTTGCTTCCCATTTCAGTGTTTAGCTCTGTATATGCTGTACGTATCTCAGTATTCGTTACTTCACTTTCAGGTATTTCATCCTGCGTCACCTATGCCATGCCCTGTACTTATATATCTACAAAGTTGTATAGTTTATGGTGCTATATACACTGATGGCAATCGATGGAGTACTAGTATATCTCGGACGATGGTGGCCACAATGCATACTATTGATGTCCTTTATCATGGTGACGCTATTTCAGTTATTACAGATAACACAACGTCTCAGTGTCTAAGATTATATATCATAGAAATAGATGTAAAAACAGTCGTAGGGAAGAGGAACATTACAAATATGCTTTAGATTGCTATCGTGTTGATATTGCATTATCTTCGAGTTTCTCTAATTGTTAGTAGGAACCCCTTGATCGTATTTGTGTCTCACTATATTTAGAATTTTTCGCGACGTTATTTAGACATCGATGTAGTGCCTCAAAGGAGATATTCTCAACACATCTCTGTGATTATTACATAACATAGTATTTTCCCACGGAGTGCATTTCAACTATGCAGAACACATGTAAATTGATATTAAATCCATAGGCCAAAGTCCACCATGTCGACAGTATTGTGAATGGATTAGCTTAAATTGCGAGGGTTTGTGTAGGAATTGACACAATAGCATCAAGATTATAGGCAGTGTTTGTTGACAATGTAATATTGTAGCTTGTCCGATGAATGAATTAGAATAAACGTGTTACCATACATTCCCAATGTATGTGCATACAATAGATACGCTGACAATAACCAGACTCTAGCAATCAACTTGTCTTTCTACATTGACATATGTGTGCAAAAATATAAAGTAAATTGAAAATGTTAATTTTAATTCGATTTTATTGAAACTGCATGACGTTTCTTTGGCTTGACCTGGCTTCACCGGATTTACATTTTAATCTGATAGCAAATTTTGACAGGCCAAATGCAGTGAAGCTTTCACCAAATGTTACTCCTCAAGAATTGAGATAACTTTTTCACTCAAGCTACTCTATACGCACTCATAATATATTTACTAATTTGAAATTGGGTTCATTTGAAATTGGTTTGTACACCAAATTGGTTTGTAAATGTGTCGACTGGAAATGACGTGTGTGTGTATATATATACCAGTCAACCAGTCAGTACACATTCGAAATATCATTATCTTACCAAATTCGTTCATATTCACTTATGAAGTATGGTGAAATGGTGTCATGCATATCTTGCACATGTTGGAGGTCAGTGAACTGTATTGAACTAAATCCAAAGCAGACAACACTGACACATTATGTGCTTACACGACAACCACTGTTCTAGCACATCACTCGTTGTCTCTATGTCTGTTTTTGTCCAATAAATGGACAACACATTACTTTATTTTATTTTCTTTAATTAAAACAGCTAATCTAAAACCATTATTTTTACTTCGAACCTCGAGCTAGTTAACTAACACATATATAACGTGCTGTATTCTAGTCTAATATTCTTTATTAGACAACATGCCATTGCTAGTTTTCAAAATTAAGGACCAATTTCTCCAAGATCCGGTGAGATCGACACGTCAACACTCCATATTTTTAGTCTCTTGTGTGATGTAAATTCCCAGTTGTATGTTTTGCTGGTTGCTATTGTGGCGGCGCGAAACGGGCTATTCAAACCGTTGCCTCATTAACGACCCTCCGATTTTGAACAGTGTTTGAACCGGCAGACTAGTGCCATCAACACTAGGGTTGATCTTTGTATAGAGTGGACGATGAAATGAATTTTTAATGATAATTAAATCCTCATTTACATAATTTGCAATGAGAGGGAAATCAGAGGGAAACCAGTGCGACTGTCCCCCATCAGTGATTATTTACTCGTAGTGATGTCATCCTACTCCAGAGAGAATCCCAAGTGGGGCATGGACATCTGGATATACGGATGGATGGTCGGGTGGAAGGGCGGGGAGCAACTGTGGTGGGCAATCGTGGCAATGACCGAGTTCCTTCTTACCAGAGCAATAAGCAATATCCGACGGTATGGACTTCTTACAAGGACAATTTGCAATATATACAAAGTCATGTAGCTTATTGAATGTTGATGAATTTGAAGAGGTGTTCTGGTTAAATTTTACCAATGGAGTTTGTGTACCTTGGTTGGACCTATTTTGTTGACAATGCTTCTGTTGGGGATACTATTTGCTTATTGGAATAATTCTTATAAAATGTCATTTCGCTTCCCCAAGGAATGACATTTTCATATTATAAGCAGACAACCGGCATACAGAGAAACTGTTAGAGTTTGCCTTCAAGGCAACGCTTTTCTTGCATGTTGACGATATTGCTAGATTTTTCTTAAATATTCTCAATAGTACAAGAGTACTCGTGAACCATTCCTTCTAACTGCCGACGGCTGCGATGGTTCTGGAATTATTCTAGCACTATGTGGGAGTTAGTGCAAGAACCACCTATAGTCACGGGAAGAGCTTTCAACCAGGTTTCTCTTCGTATTTCGTCGTCACTTGCTCTCCCTCTCTCTTGCACGTGTTGACGTTAGTCTTCACTGAATGAGGATAATCTCTACTAAGGATTCGCCTAAGGATGTGCGAGTACCTCTCCACCTCGGTGCCCTGGAAGAGCTGCAGACAGGCAGCACAAGGACTCCAAACATTGACACATGCTTCCAGGCCCGGCCACGAGGGCAGGCCGCTCGCCAATCTAATTACACATGTTTGTACATCGCTAACAATCCTATGAATATTCATTTTTTTTGCGCCCTTGCCTCTCATGCCATCTGCGATCTATGACAGATTGGATATAGTCACCAGGAGCTTTGGCTTTTTTTGTCATATTTCTATGTCAGTGCAAATCGCATTTCACTGTTGTCGATAGAACCTGATAGGGCCTTAAATGCACAGGACGCAACAGTAAATACATTTATAAAGAGGATTACGTTTGTTTGTCGCGCAACAAGAACCCCCCACACTTGGAGTATGAAGTACAACAGAATAATCTCGTTGTGCCACTCGTGAGCTGGAGATTATAGGAACAGTGTGGGTTTAAGAACTCGGTTTTCTGATCAGAAACACCCATCGAACTTTCGTTCTGATCTGCTGTAGAGTGTGTTCTTTTACTCCTGTCATGTTGTGATACCTTTGCATTCCAGATATAATATATACATTGAAATAGCAATCAAAATCTAAAAGGTAGACCTACATGTATTGTTGAAATATAGCAATATAATTATCAACACGCATGCAAAGTATTACTGGTGTATGTATAATTATTATATCAGCAATCGTTGTTGGACAATTTCAACAGACTGATATTTGTTCAGATATGTTGTTATCAAAATTCAGGGTTTTGATTTCTATAAATAGTTTCTAAAAATGCTTATTTATTACAAATGGATATTCACTATACCTGTAATTAACTGTCAAATTTGTGTTCGATTTTGTATTTTAAACTTGTTTTCAGTACTGGTGATTTCCGCAAATGTTTTATGTTATTTCTATTTAAAAACTTTTCTTTTACTTAGAATTATCTTAATTGGGAAAAGTGAATCGCATTTAATTGTTCTAACACAACCAATGCTTTATGAAAAGTGACTTGACTGGAATAACACGACGACGTGCTTATGAAGACTGGCCATATCCTCTTTGAACAAAGTCAGCGGTCGCTAGCCCATCATGCGAGTTTAATTCTCATTAATTGGACTGGTCAGCCTCCTGGCCTCTTGACCAAGGAACTTGTTTGTCCATTGGCCTGTGTAAATGCCATAAGCTGTTTTCAAGGACCCGACTTCACTGGCAATTCAGCACACTATACTAGCACAATACTGCATGAGATCACACCGATCTCCGAGAAGTATTGTTCAACCTCCGAGATGTATTTGTCCGATCTCCGAGATGCATTGTCCTCGAAGCATATTCAGCTTGCATCATACCCACTGTTCAGATGGACACGATTTCTTTAATGTGGATAATAAGCATCTTGGATTTCGTGATTTGGTTAGAAAGGTAGGGCTGTTAAAGAATTAAATTCGAAGAATTCCATTTGTCATAGCATACGTATTTATAAACAATGCGAAATCGCTCGGTGGCTGGACGGGTCTCTGGCAGCAAAGGTTATACAGTGTAAGCAGAATACCCAGTAGATAAATTAGCAAATCGTTTGACCTGATTATAATATGGTTTCCCATAGGATACGCCTGTCATTAATGCTATCGTGTATGCGTGTTTGTACTGAAGAGGGATGGACAAAGTATTACGATGACGTTCATTGAAACTGTACTGGTATTGGTGTCATGATCATGCCGTTGTCTTATTAAATACTAAATACATGACGTATCGCTCTATGGTAGTTATTGAACTGTTATGTCAATGCCTCGTCGAGAAGAATGCCCATTGATGTCATATTTGATTCCACACACTTAATTACGTCTATGTAAAATATCCCTGGAGATTAGTATAGGCCTATCAGTTTGTAGGAGGAGCCAGTGTTGAAGCGTGGGGTGCCTCCATATCATCCTCCCCTTAATCGAGGCTGCTGTCATATGGTTTATCTCGTCTAATCGCGGCTCTCCACAGCGTCCATAGCAATCATTGCCCACCCCATGGGACTCATTATCTGTCCGTCCACAGGTGGAAAATAAGAATGCCGGAGCAATCTGGTCAGGACTGAGATTGAATTATATCGCTTATTGAAATCTAACCAACCATGCGTGTTGCGGAATGATCCAAAAGTCACTGAACTGAAGCCGGTGGAGGTGATAATTATGTCGTATGTTTGGTAAACGGCCGTTCCAATTGGTTAGATTCGACGTCTGCTACATCTCTCGCAGACGATAATACCTATTGACAGGCCAGTCTCCCAGGACGATGCTGGGCGACCGCTCTCGTGTAAATACGGAGTAATTACAAATGACACAACACAACCTCAGACAACGGAACTCGAATTTCATGGATGAAGGACTTCTTTATCTGAGCTGTTAAGTTTATCACCAGTCAAGATCCCGAGACACGGAGGAATTATTTATCCGGGTGATGGTGACACCTAGGGGAATAGAAAGCCAGACTAAAGAGAAAGCGACAATTCCCAATGGCATTTTTCAATGTAACTCAGCGGACACTGATTTCATCGTGTTGTGCATACTGTACCTCCAATCACCAATAATAGCCGTCTAATTGCTGAATTGCCAATTCCTGTACTCTTGAAGTTATAGATATATACATATAGATTAAATATGTATTATGCTTTTATAGTTGCAGTAAGTATTCATGCAATGCATTTACCTGTATATACATACATGATTTATTGTACATGCAGAAATGAAACCGTCAATTCGTTGCACCAACGTCAAAGTGCATTTGCATATAGGCATTTAGCCTATACATTGACATAATGAAAAGTACCACGCGCGCGTGCAACATAAATGTACACACGGCTTTGAGCTTGAGGTAAGTCAGACGCGTTATGTATACATTATAGTGTCTATGTTTATTTATGTCCTAGGCATACGGTATACAGTATAGGGGCCTACAGGTTGACATAGGCATGATCTTTCCTAGCGAGTGCTATACATTAAAGCGCTGACCTATCTCATTTGAAAGTTTGCGTTGCGCAGTGTGTCATTTATCGTCATGAGACAGGATTGGTTAAAATGATTAGCACTGGCCATCTTGAACACGCATCAGGAAGATATCCTTGTTCATGATCTCGTATAATTAATGACAGGTGTAATCGTAATGCGATATTACAATGGATTGTCGTAATTAATTAAGAGTAATGATTAAAACTATCATACTGGAACACACCTGTATATATTACCTTCCTGATTTTGTTGCTATCAGTGATAATCATCAATGTTTAAAATCTAAAGATAAGTTTTATCTGAACTTGAGTGTATCGCGAACAATCCAGTAACAATTAAAATAAGGCAGGTGCTTGAAGATAAATTTGAAAAGGTTCAAATATAATTTGAAAGGGTCAAAATAAATATATATTGAATATTTTGAATGTAATCTCGATACTACATACCTATCCTATACGAATAAGTAATAAAAAACAAACTATAACACATTTTCTATGATAATGAGTGGGGCTATCTTTATATACTAAATTTCCCCACTTAAAAAAATAAAAACGAATCAAAATTACAGGAACACACCCGTTTACATGTTTAAAAGATAACCGCCCTGAAATGTATACATGTGCCTGCGCGAACATGTACTAGTATGGTGCCCCAGTGGATATCATATCCGGGTAGAAACATACACACCATGGTTATATTTGCTACATGTACACACATAATGCAAGTGGGTAAATACAGTATTAACACTGTCCGCGCCCTTATACATTATGTATATTAAACATATGCAATCGTTATCGACGTGTCAACACAACAGCCTTGTACTACTTATATGCCTACAAGTATACACATGCACGTGGACTATTAGTGAAATTGACAAGCCTATATATTACATAGCAGGTGATTATTATTTATATTGAAAGTGACAATCGTTTATGTACAACGATATACGTTTCTTATTCATACATATTTCGTCAACCAAGACACATTTTACCACATTCACTAGTATACGATTCTTTTAAATATAGCCCCTGGGTTTTTTTCAATTTATAAATTATATACAGGAGTTTGAGCCTAGTTTGCTTTAGGTTTTCGTGAAAACGGACCCAAACCCCAGTAGATTCTGGCAAACTCGGCTCAAACACCTGTATAATATATAAATTGAAAAAAACCCAGAGGCTCTATTTAAAAGAATCCTACTATAAAACAAATCCAGAAGAAATGATGAAACAATGTACTCTTATAAGAGGATATTTCTCGCGTCTAGTTAAATATCATGTATCTCTCATCGAGTGACGTGGGAAAGGAGATAATTTCATCTTGCTATGCAAATAATATTATTGATGAGGTATTTACAAAATAATCATGTAAACATGTATATAGCGTAAAATCCACGCTCTAAAGCATGCTCATAGCGATACAGTCATTATTACGGCCCAGTTAATGGATCAGTGTTCTCATGTTTTCCTTTTCAACTCCCTGGGGAGTACACATCCCATGCTGCCTCTCGATGCGCTGGATGTTTTATTATTCGCATGCCCCATATAATCTTTCCGGGTAACCATTCTCTGCAGGCTGAACAGTATAGCATACAAAGATGATCTTGCCATGCACTTTAAAATTAAGTTTTAAAATTTAAAATTAAAATTAAGAACTATTTTACGAAACACATCGTAACTTCAACTTCTATGCTATGTCCATAGTATATATTGTCTGTACACCACGATGCAATCGTCGCAAATGGGTGAAAGATTCCCGCAGCGACGTTAAACTCCATATTCACTCACTCACCACGATGCAGTATGTAACACATTTAATATATGATATATTTAATTATTGACCATACATCAACGACCAGCGGCCTTGACCAGGAAGTGTGACCGTCTGCTGTGAAATACGCACGTAATTTAAAGAATGTCGTGTTATGTAAAGCACGTAGAGAAACACGTCAATCAAATTCCACGTGAAAATCCCACCTGTCAATCATTACCCTTGTGCGTGCATGTATATTTCACGTACAACGTAAACAAATCCCCCAACATGCATAGAAATAGGGATCAACTTAATCCCCTGGGAGACCCTTATACATTTAATTAATGTAACTCTTTAAAATCAAAACTTTGGAATGTCTCCGATTTCCGCTTTCAAACCGTTCGCTAATACGTCGATTCGTTAATTGTTAATCCACAAAGATTTGCATTGCAGTTTTCTGTTTCAATGGAAGTATTCAAGGTATGCAATAGTTTGATATATTCTCAAGCAACTATACTATCCAATAAACGTTATGTTGGCGAATGGAGGAGCTAAAAGGAATGATAATATATTTGACAAAGTCGTGCTACACTATGAACTTATTTTTAATAGACCCATTTAACATTATTTAGTTATGAAGCATTATATAATAATATACTAGTATCCATGAAACATAAGTTAGTATACTAATGATAGGTAGGCCTAATTAGCCTAGGTATGACTATATAGGCCTATTACATGTAGGCCTGGCCCCAGGAGTCTCAAAAATAAGATCCGAAACTAACGCTCAAACAGATTATATACTAGTATAATACTCGCTGGGCTGAGATCTGATTTTAGTATAGTAGCCTATAATATTAATATACTTTCGTCCAGTAAATAAACCATGAAACAATGAAAAATACATAGTACTAGTATATGACAAGCTCACCAGCGGACTCCGGAAAATGACCTGATTTATCGATAATAGATCATTTGGAAGTACAATGTAAATACATCACTATAAGCCTATACTTGGTGTCGGGTCATCAGTTCAAGGTTTATACAGGCTACAATATGAATTTTGTGTTTGAAATCACTTTAAGAATACATAACAGTATAGGCCTATATACCATATTTTCTTAATTTATTAGTAACCTATTAATTCTTATGGTTTGGTAATGATTTTCACATTGTCAGTAGGCCTACGTATACGTCATGACGTAAGGATGTATGGGATAAACGAACCCTTTCTGAGTACAAACTCATGCTCAACTCAAGGTTTTGTTCATAAATCCCGCTACAAAATTTGAGCTCGCGGCACTGATGTAGCCAGACTTTAAAAGTTTTGTATACGGGCGCAGGGCATATAACAAGAAGAAGAAGAAGAAGAAGAAGAATAGTTTATTAAAGTGTCACGTGCATATAAAATAGATTGCATGTTCAAGCAATAAATTAAAACATCCATCCATATTGGCTTATGAGACATTGTTATAATAGTATATACAAATAGTATTATTAAAATATATTCATATAATGTACACTATTATATTGAGATTTGTTTAATATATATATACAAATTCAATTATACAATATATACAAATTAATTATAACAGAAATAGATAACCGTACGCGCTTTACGTAAAGTACATAGGTCTATAACCCGGACACTACCGATACCATACCACATTATACAATCGATGTTGCTTATGCTCTGTTTTGGCGACCTATAACATGCAACCTTTTCCCTTCAAATGCCAAAATGCGTGTGTGACGTTAGTTAGAGAAAGGATACCGGAGATAGAGAGCACCCTTGCTGGTGTTGTTCAAGGGCCCGTTCCACAGAACAATCGTAGCGCTAGGAAAGTCCTAACTTCTGTACGTTAGCATGGAGTTATATACGACTACATCCTCGAAAACCCAGGCCATTATGACCACACTAACCTCCGTCAAATATTAGTGTAGTCATAATGGCCTATGTTTTCGAGGATGATACGACTACGGCTACAGTTGGTTTGTGGAATGGGGCCAGATAACTATAGGTTGTCTGTTTGGAACACTTCTAGATCACACAAGGTCCACGGGGACGGATGTCAAATAGTTTGTAAGATTTCCTAAAGAATAATGCCTAGTGAATTAAATTTCTTTTATTCATCAATGGAACTGTTAAAAACCCCCAGACAGATCCATATTATCAGCTGATTATTGGATGAGCGTTTCGCATACTAACGTAAACTTATGTAAACACATTTTGTTTTAGTTTAGTTTTGTTTAGTTTGTGGAACGGTATATCTCTGAGATTTGCTGCAAAGTGCATTTACATTGTTTGGTCATTTCCTATTGCGAAGATTTCAGATAGATCAATATAATAATACGTAATAATTGACAATTATTATAGATCATCCGGAACACGTGTTATTATTTACAGTCACAGATATATTACATTACATTTTAGAAATAAATATAGTGAATATTGCGACAATTAA
>JAUTBV010091609.1:0-18238 GCA_032361325.1 Lepetodrilus fucensis | reverse complement strand
TAGCGATACATAGCCTCGTGATACGATACGCGAATCGTCAAACTTTGTATCGCGATGCACCGGTGCACCGGTGAATCATTGCACCCCTAGTAAACATGGTTGGACACTACCCATGCTGGCTTATATAAGCAGGGCTAATGTGTTGGCCATTCACATTGGAAGCCAAGGTAACACCGCAGATGCCCCGGGCCTGGCTTTGACCTAAACACCTGCTACAATCGCCAGACCAGGTAGACTTGTAAGCACTATGTGGGGTAGTGTATATGTTTATATAGTAGAACATGGAACCCTTTCAAAGTATCCCTAATGCCATAAACTACTAGTAACTGAGCTAATAAATATCATCATTTGCCATTATCTAAAATAATATATTTGAGATAAAAAATACAAAGATATTAATTAAGCGTACCTGTGCAAGCTGCACAAATCTGTGCTATTTGGCTATTACTAATTAGGTGCTATAGTATAAGTACATTATTATGAATATTTTTATTTATTTATCTGTATTGAAGACTGAAAACTTATTCTCCTGGATTTGATTTTATCAACCTTTTCTGTCATCGTTTTGTTCAACTTACTGGGATATCTACAACACTTGCTTGTAACATTGTTCATAAAAACTATTACAAGTGAATGCTAAAGCGAAATCACATCACTATTGATATAATACAAAGTCCTACATACCCTCTCTTGAAAGACCTTCCTGTTTTACCCTCCTCCTCATCCACAGAAGACTTCTTGCTGAGCGACTTCTGCAAATGGCGCCTTCTGAGCGATCTCCTTGCTTTTGATGGATCATTTTTCTGTGTCAAGGACGTGGCGGATGTTGTCGAGTCGACGGAATCCAAATCCGTATCCGACAAGAACGCGATATTCTTCTGCAGCAAATCATCCAGCGGGTCCGGAGAGAGCGGCACTATCTCTCCTCGGACAATCTTGGTTGGAGTCTTCAGAGGACTCAGGGCAATCGACGAAAACTCATCCTTCTTTTCCGATTTTTCATGTTTTTTCTTGTTCGAGTCCCACGATTTATCTTTTACCCCGAGGGTCCTCTTCTCGAGAAGATCCTGTCTTCCTGCGATTTGTCTCAGCTTGAGTTGATCAATTGCACTTTTACCATGTTGAGTTTCTGATCCCGAACTCAGTTCGGGCTTGTGTGTGGCGTCGCTTTGGGATCTCCGGATGGACTTCGCGGTTGAAGTCTTGTCAGATCTTAATGCTGGCCTTTCCTCCTCTGACGACCTGCTATTGCTTGGTGAGGCTGTTTTAATTCCAGATTTGTCTGCCTCCAGTCTGTCTCTGCTTCTGGATGTCTGCCTACTAATGTCTTTCTGCCTAGCAATGTCTCTAGAACTACTCTCCGTCAAACTGCTCTTGTCCCCTCTCAGCGATGTCGACCTCCTGACACTGCTTCCATTGCTAGCGCTAGTGCAGACATCGGTGTCCGTAGTTCTACGAAATCGAGCCTCATTCTCAGATATACCACTGTCGCTGGACACGACTTCACTCTTCACTTTAGAGTCTGTTTTCACTGGGGTGTTTTTCGATGTCGGCACTTCGGGCAGACGTCTTCGCCGCGGTTTTCCCGGCGTGTCGTTCAGTGTTCCTGTTTTGCTGTCTTCCGACCTTTCCTCGGAACTCTGTCTCCGAGAGCTGGCCGTTAAAAACAGGGAAGGTTTCGCGGAAGCATCAGAGTCAGTGTCCAAATGATTGGCCAAGCCGGATATCGCTGCAATCTCTCTACGACGTTCCTCTTTATACTTTGCGATCCTCTTGGCTCTGGATGATGTCTCCATACTGATGGCACTCGACTCTTTATCATCCGTCCGGTCTCGAGACCTTGCCCTGCTGTCTGATTTGTTGTCTTCCTCCTGTTTACGAAATCTGCCATCTGCTGGCCCTTCAACTTTACCAGGAGAGGCTGTATCCTGGGTATCCTTGTCCTCAGAAAGTTGCTGTCTCCTCCGATACCTGGACTGTCTACTGTAGCTGTCACTGTCGTCGGTCGTGTCCTTCACAGCTTCTGCTGTAACCTCCTTCTTCGTCACACTGTCCGCTACCTCGGGAGTCTCCGTACTTTGCTCCGAGGACTGCGAGCCGTGCATCAAAGCTCTCTTCCTCCTCCATTCCGCCAGAGCGTCGCCTCGGTTCTCCGACTTTTCTGTTTCCGTTTTGGAATCGTCGGTGCTGGTGTTGTGATCTTGTCTCGATTCCCGTAACAACCTCCTTCGTTCCGCCCGTCGCAGTATTGCATCCATTGCATCTTGGTCTTCTTCATAACTCGTCCCTTCCTTCTTCTTGGTTCTATCCGGTGTATCATTCTCAGCGCCATGATGCCTCCGAGAGTAATTTCTATACGACCGATCCTCCTTATCCTTATCACTATCTGTCTCAGTTTTCGAATCTCGCCTTCTTGTATGCCTACTGGTTTTTGTGTCATCTTTGCTAGAGTCGTCCGTCTTGGAGTCCAAGTACGTTCGAGAGTAATTTCTGTAGGATCGTGAATCTTTGTTTTCGTCACTGTCCGATGTTTTTTCTCGGTTTCGACGCGCCCTTCGAGTTTCAGTTTCATCTTTGGCTTCGAAGGATGGTTCTGATGACAGACTTGATCGCGGGCTTCGGGTGTCGATGGAATCCGTCCGTGCGGTGGTGAGACTGCTCCGTCGGGAACTGTAGCCATTCCGAGAGTACCGCGATTCCGAGGCTGGAGACAATGACCCGTCTCTTGTTGAACTGAAACAGTGAGAACATACAACATTGTAAAACACGTGTTCACATGCAGAAAGAGTGGGTGAATGAAGGGAATCAAATGTAGTGCTTTCAGTGTGTTTTCAATTGCATCATAAATATATTATTATTATGTTTTTAAAATTATTATTATTTATTTATCATATATTTATTTATTAATCATATTATTATTATTATTATTATTTATTACTATTATTAGCCAAGATAGTATATTATATCATGGTGAAAACAAAGTTGATCAAGTATTTGTATATTGATGATAGAGAAAACTAATCCATTATTATTATTATTATTATTATTATTATTATTATATTTTAAAATTATAATTACTAGTATTTGCCATGATAGTATATTACAAGATATGGTGAAGTTGATCATGTATTTGCATATTGATGATAGAGAGCACAAACCAATATATTCATAGGCCTTCATAGCCTTCACATGAAACTTCAGTACAATTTAGAGATAATTACTTCTCCATTTCTCATGGGAAGATGCTGGATGAGAGGAGAGGTATAGGTGAGAAGAGAGAGTATACTTATTACTTTGAACTAATGTACTTTTGACATTTAGCTCTCAACAAAATAGATGAGGTGGTTGTGAACAACAAACAAAAATACTGTTTTCTTCTTTCCCCACAACAGCTGTTTTTGTTCAATCAGAAAATATTATCAGACCAGTCAAACATCAGTAATTCCAAACATTTCTGTTCATAATGCAGAAAACCTAGATAATAGACCTAAAACAGTGTGGTCACTAACATGTGTGCAGTCAGAAAAACAATCCAAAACAAATATATCAAAAGCTGACATGAAATTTGAATTTCAAATTTAAATTTCAAATTTAAATCTACGATACATGAGCAATTTGATAACAAACAAAAAATAATATGTTTTTCAAAATAACTAATGATTAATATGACCCATATCTGCCTAGACAAGCCCTTGGGTTATAGTACACATACTGAAATTCTCACTAGATAGGATAAATCTGTTAAAGTTACAAGAGTTACCTCCCTCAATTAGATACATGCTCAGATTGACCAGACATGCAACTGGAAGCTATATTATTCTATCACGATTGCGATCACCAACTGCATGATAGTTGAAGGAATATTTCAGGTATTATTTTTTAAAACTTATTTTTATTATTCACAGCTGCTTAAAAGATTAAATCAACAATAAACTTTCAGTTGCTGCCAGTTTTTACCAGAGCAAATCCAATAACAATATAAATATGAAAGTGTATGCTGCGCTTTGAACGAAGATGAATAGACACACCTATTTCAATACTAAATCTTTAAAGGGTAATAAACTAGTGTATATCAAATTTAGATAGCAACCCATATAAAATCTAACAAAAACATCAGCAACATATTGAGGAATTTACTAAAAAAATAATTTCAGACAAGATAAAATGTTTACAATAACGTAAACATGTTGAGGAATTTACAAAAATAATATAATTTGATACAAGAATTGACAGCTGGTATTATGGCTAATTTAAAAAAAAGACAAAAATATTGACATGTGATCAAATACTTGGGATAAATTCACAATTCTGTCAAAAACATGTGGCACGAAAAAAGTATTATATCTGTGCATATGTCAGCAAATGTGGGTCTGGAACAATCGCTAAGCAACATATACAGGTCACAATATTTTGAAACTTTTTGAGTATAAAATTTGAGTATAAAATAGAACTCAAAACGTTTCATAATTTCGGGTCCTGGCCACGAGATTACAAAACTTTTGGAGTACAAATTTAAGCTGAAGCTCAAGCTTAAATTTTACACAACAAAACACTTGAGTTGAGCCTGAAATCGTACTCAGAAAAGTTTCATAACCTCGGGTCCAGATCTATATTTTCACTAGCTATCAGTGAGTGAATTCTATTTTTACATCACAGTGGGAATCTTTCACCCATACGTGACAATATTATCTATCAACAAGCTCTGATGATCACCTTGTGGTTCTGGTCAGCCTTGAGCTGGTGTCTGCACTCCCATTCCTACTTGAGTAGGGACTCCCATACGACTTTGATGGAGAGTATGACGATGTGGTGGCCGTGGATGAATATGACCTGGAACTGGAAGTGGAAGGACTGGTGTATCTACTGGATGGACTGCTGGCCAGTCCCGAGCTGTAGCTGTCGTAGTTGCGCCCGGAGTCGTAGGTGCGGCCGGTGTCGTAGCGCCTGCTGCCCGAGTCGTAGCTCTTGTAGCCGCTGCTGTTGCCGGCAGTGTCATAGCTGCGCAGACTGGTCTCATAGCGGCGCGATCCCCCGGTGTCGTAACTACGGGGGCTATAGCGCGACATGCTGTCCACGCTCACATAGCTCCTAGGTACGATGTCTCCAGAGTAGCAGGTGCTGGAGCTGATGTGAGGGCTGCCTGAAACACAGACGTGCCATTATCATCAACACAATCATCAACACAATCATCATTGCCATCATCATCATTTATATTATATATATATTTTTTAGATTGGGTTTTCGAGCTGATTTCAAGATTCTTTCATTTACATCACAGCTTCATCATCATCATCATCATCAACACAATCATCATCATTATTATCATTGTCATTATAATTAGTGGATCATATCTAGACGACCAACATTTTGGTGGCCATCATAGAAACAAATGCGGATTCTTTTTTTTTGTAAACACAAATACATTTTACACCGTTTTCCCCAAGATTTTACCATTTTTTTCTTCCAACAAACTTTGCTACATTGATCATAGTAATTTTATTTTTAAATTGTATATGTATTAAAATGTGATAAGCAGAAAGGAAAATTCAATGTAACACAATATTTACACATCCAAACACTACGGGTACCTATATCAACAGGAAACCTTTCACCCAATGACCTGATTATACACCAATGTGTCCTATTGACGTGTATTATGTCACATTTATATGAAAATTACCATAAAAATTACCTCACTACGTCAGTGGAAGCCAATATATAAAAACCATACAATTCTTACAACCTGGTGAACAAACAACTTCAAAGTGAGTGCGCCCTCGCAAAACATTTCAGAGCTCTAGGCAGTGACTTCAATATTATAATATACGACAGTATGAGAACTCGTACCAGGTGTTGGTATAAGTCCAGTTGATTATCAACAAAATGAAAGCAGCATGGGCACAGATCCAGAAATCCTGAGCATGGATATTAAACTGCTTCAAATTGTGATGTCAAATGTTATTGTTAATTTTATTGTCAAAGTTATCCTTAAAAAAAACTAATGACTCAAATGATTGCTAGTTACTATTAATTTGTCACCATTTTTTTTACCATCTATGGTCAGATATAGGCAGATTTTTCACTTCAGAAAAAACACTTTGGATTCAATTCAAATTTTGAACAGAAATTGCCAGTTTGAAGATATTATTTGAGTGCATCACTGTCTGATATTAATGATCCATTAAATTTCTTAAATTGAATCTATGATTAAACCGACATGACACATACTAATTAACTCTTTCCCTGATGGATTATGCACAGGTACAGCCCTTTTAGCGCATCTGTGGTTGCCTTCAGCATGGAGAGGGTTAAGTCAACTCTCTACCATACCCCTACCACTGACCACTCCTGCAGCTAGAGGACACGACACGGAGAGATCTAGAGAGTCCAGTCATGACGCAGAGCCCCGACATGAGCGATACATGTCGACACATTAACGTCTGGGTGACCTGGTCAGACAGGACAACGGGCAAACACGGCAATGTCAACTCACTACTTGGCAACCCAGGGAGGATGCCAGGAGGGATACACAGGGTCAACCCAGTGCATATGTTGATTGAGCTACTCTGTCTATTTATGTTGGAGGGGAATCCTCCATGTCGCTGTGTTCCCTCACGTAGCTGTGATGTATCAATCTCCGTGTCGGTTCCGAGTCGACTTGCAACGTTGCCAAGGAAATTCATAATAGGATCCGTAGCGTTATCGTGTTGCCATAGTCCCAATTAAAATATATATGATGTAATCTTATGTTTAAAATATTCAATTAGGCTTTTTGGGAGGAAATAGAATTTTGGGGTTTATGTCATGTCCTACAGCATATATATTTTGACCATCACAGTGCTTGAAATAATCACAGATGCTCTATAAAATAGAGCTTGATCTTTATCTGGTAAAGAGGCAACTTTGAGATAGTGTCTAAACCACCAAGGATATGGTTAAACTCATCCTGCTGAAGACAACCAGATATGTCCTAAAGAGCTGTGTAGTGTTTGCACCTAATCCAGCAAGGAACGGATTAAGCAACATCGCTGCCATCAGTTCCTGCTACATGTCTAAGTTCCTGTGAAATGTCAACGGCTGGGTCAAATAACCCAAGTGGCATGAATAAGTACCATGTTGTTAAAAACAAAGTACTCTAAGAGTCTAGTAACTGTGATCAATCCCAGTAATAGTGGCACTATAGCGAGCAGACGGTCAAGATTGACTTTAATATGAAAACAATCAACACAATGATGGATGTGTGTCATAACAACAACAACAACACCAGGGAACAGAGCCTGTTCAATGTTAGAACAATGATAAAGACTGTCCTGTGTTAGAACTATCATACAAACTGTCAGAATATTATTTGTTCAATATAACCTGTTTATTCCGGGAAGTGTTCATAAAGATGTACTGCAACACGTTTGTACTCTAAACGAATGCTTGAAAATCATGAGACCAACCTGTTACATTTTCAAATCCTTTTGCAAGTAGGGTGCTAGCGGAGTAGGATCGTGTAGGTTCTAGGTAGGTCAAGGTCGGACTGAAGGTCAAAAGGTCACTGTGTCCAGTATAGTTTCTTCTTCCTGGAAAAGACAAAAAGTCAAATTAATAATAAGAAAGAATAGAACAACTTCATTTATTTCTATCAATTTTGAGTCTTTCTTGTCCTATATTTGTGAGAAAATCAATGTCAAAAAGAAAATAATTGTAATTTAACAATAAAAACAACAACCAGGAAATACTGAAACAAAAGCAGCATCTTCTTGATTGGATTCTTTGAAAAAGATCTGAACCTTCAATATCTTGTTTTACAGGTTAGCACACTAACCATTTGGCTACACAGATCCCAATGGTAAAATTATATTATAACATTTAGATTTAATCTACTTTACTCTCAATTTGTCAAGGAGCAAATACATCAAACTGCAGCCTGGAACCACATAGAAGTTCTGATACCAACATTGACACATCACAGAATTAATGCTGGCAGATTAATAATGTGAACAATGTAACCAGCATATTGTGGTATTTAATTGATGCAAATAAAAAAAGTGCAGAAATCATGTACTTGTATGTACATCCAACACATGTGTTTACCTACAGCATCAATTCAATCTGTTCTTGATGAAGAATTAAAGTCCAAATTCAATGGTCAATGGTCAACAAAGGGCATTTTATATTTATGATGACAAGCAGCTAAACTCTGTACAGCACAATTCCATATACAGACATACCACTATTACCAGTGCAGAGCTGGTTACAATGCTATTCTGTCAGACAGGCTACAGATGAGCAGTGGCGCTCACAGTGACAGGCCTAGTATCTACATGGGCAGGTCTGGTGTTAGTACTAGTAGCATGGTTAGTGTTGACTGCTGCCCATCAGGTCCCATCATGGCCCAATTTGGCAATGTGTCATTCATCCATTGCCAATGTCCAGGAACCCATATGCTAGTTCTGGTGCAAATCCGACATGATTGTCAAATATAGCTTGCAGGGCAATCTACCCACTAGTATCAAGTATCAGCCATATAATAAATATGTTTACAACTGTTAGAATATTTATGTGATAATTGAAGTAAAGATCGATATATTGGTGACCAATGGTTATGACATAATGTTGATAGTAATGTGAGCTGAATAGTCAGCTTGATCATACCTATTAATAGCACTATCTAGTTCACCTGCCCATTAGCAACATAAGGTGCATGCACTATGTCTCTACTAGCTGACAGGTTTGCTACATTACATTATCTCACATCACAAGTAGCATACACCATTCACATTGTGCTTCTACTTTCAACTTATCTCAAGGAAACAACACTTTCTTATGTATAAAAGGGCAAGTAACACTCAAAGAGATTCCGTCTAACAAGCCATTCCGCCACTCTGTGGACATGCTCAGTGAATTACTGTTGTGCTAAGAGAATTGTAGCCGCGTGGGAACATCATGAGCTAACATTTAACCCAACTCATGCCATACCAATGTTCCATCTATAAATGTCACACTTTTAGAAACATCTGGTCGCTGTCTATGTGTTCTACCATGTCTGTTCCTTCAGCATCATGAATGGTTATCCACTCTATATCAGCATATTAGTTCCATACTATATACTGCAACAGTAGTTTTGATCTCAACATCATGACATCTTTTCTTACTTTCATATCTATATATCTACAATAAGAGCAGTGCATTCAAAATTTGCAATATGTGAACCATTCAGAATACAATAGAAAAACACACATGGTGTGTGAACCGTTAAGAATACAATAGAAAAACACACATGGTATCATTACAGAGTTAAACAATTCTTCATGAAATACAATAATAGTCTTCTATTTGTGATCCAAATATAATAATAATTATATTTGTGACATTAACAAATATTAATAATACAAGCTCTCACCTTTTCTGTACATTTTGAAAGTTTCCAAACCTACATGGAATGTTGACAAGTTATGAGTGCCTGCTGTTGACAGGCAGAGCCAAGGCTCACAGACCCATGGATCTGGCGGCAAGGCTAGAAGTGTCTGGTTAAAGAAGAAGCCTGGGCTCTGGTGTTAAACCCTATCTGTTTATGAGCATGAAAAAGTTATGTAGGAGCACAGATAAGACTGGTTAAATAAGCATAGACCAAAACAGATGCATAACGTGTGTACAGCAAGGATATCTATTCTGCCCTTCATTATTATCTAAAGAAACCAACATTACTGTTCCTGTGTGTATCCCTGGCATATACAGCATCTGATTTTGATTTTTCTTCCTATTGCTAGTGCCAGATGGTTATGTTTTTAATGCTGCTGTTACTGACAGTGAAAGTCTGCTATGGTTGGGTTTGTACCAGCTGGAAGTGGGAACACATTGCATGATAACGAGATAAGTTCTGAACTTCAAGTGTCTAGAAGTATGCAATGAGATAGAAATAGTATTAATAGCCCACATTTATTGGAAGGTGTAAAATGGGTAAAATAATGAACAGAACTAGCAAACACTAAACCAACAATCAATACGAGCTCCTGCCTGTTTGAAATATTTAGATGACATAATGCATCTTGGAAAGATATCAAAGAATTAACTCCAAAATGTATCTGTTAGATAAAATGATTATTTCAAGGGAAGATATTTTTCTAAACAACTTTTATGTGACATGTCAAGGTTTGTTGATCAAATATTTCCTTTTCTTCTTCTTTTAACCAATTACATAGTCCTGTTTTATTATATTACTGACAAGTCCTTTTCAACACCAAGAAGAGGAACCATTTCGCATTCTTATGAAACAACATGCGGAAAAGGAGAAAAACAGTTCTTCAAAAATATTTACGTCATTTCTGACTCTAGATACACATCTTTATTGAGTGTGTGGGAGGCATCAGCTGATTCACAGAAATAAAATAGTATGCTTATTCATATATCTATCCTCAAAAGGTTAATGAAACTTGCCAATCAATGGCTATTAGGGAAATTTTACAATTACTATTTTTTACATTGACAAATTGTTGACTTTCTTGGAGAGTGTGAAAACAGATCAATGTCCAACATTCATTCTTTTTTGTCTCCACTTTTATCAAACATAAATGAACCCAGTTTCTATATTTACAAACTATTTCCAATCGTACACATTGTCATTGACTAGCAATCTAAAAGTACACCGCAAACATTTATAATGCTTCCTGGAGAAAAAAAGACAAATCGTTCAATTTGTATACAAAAACATGGATTCTTTGCCACGTTATAAATGGGAAGCCAAGCAGTACGTAGTCACTGATTGGATGGTTGGGTGAATTGGGGTTGAGAGCTTTCATGATTCTGAAAGTTGTCATCTACTTCGTCACCACGCATTAGCGATGCCTGGTATTACAACAAATCAGAGAACTGCTCATGATTACCAGTGGAAATGTATGCAGGAATCTTACTCGGAGGTTACATCGAGTGACGCCATCACACACCATGGCTCCAGCGCTACCTGCAATTCCTTCATTACCTCTGTGATTAACAGAATACAAAATGGTCCTGGTTCTGAACAGTGCCATCTATTTACTGGCCTTACACCGGAAAGGAAACTAGTTATGTTTCAGCTTGCTAAACAAGATGATGATAATGAGACACAGTATGATGGTTACTTTAGAAAAATAATCAATTTTATTCATTTCAATTTACAAGATACATTGGCTTTCAGGCCAATATTCCACAGAGCTTTAATAGCATTAACCCTTTCCATGCTGGAGGCAACCAGAGATGCCTAAAGAGCAGAGCCTGTGTTTAATTCAGCAGGGAGAAGGTTAAGAGAGTCATAACTATGTTAACGCATGGGAGTAAAGACTCTCATAGCAAGTTATGATCATTCTGTTGAACGGGGATCTGAACTTTAAACACAATTGCAAGAGATCTAAAAGGTAATGCATATCTATTTGCTTCAGTTCTATTAGTCTACTAGTCTTTCATTATTAACATTCCAAATAGCATGTCCACAGAAGTTCAAACACATTTTTCAAATATGTAAAAGGACATATATACTCTGATTTTATCAATGCTCTGGAGACTAAAATCCATCCCCGATCACGATCTGTATCTATAAAGTCACTGAATGGCACTTCATAGATTTGATCAAAGTCCCCTACTCTTATCCCTGAGGCACAGCTGTTTACGAAAACAAGACAACCAGTATGTCCAATACAATGTTATTGAGCTCTCCTTATCAATGGGATCTCTTCCACTGGCAAACATACACAGAAAGTTCATCATACGTAAGTGAGGAATCAAGTATGTTTACCAACACCATAAATGTGTACATATTTATCAGTGGCAGTCATTATAATCGCATGTTATGATTATACCGTTATCGCTATAATAGACCTACGAGAAATAATCAATGTGATATCATTGAAATTCCATAGAAAATTGTTAAAATCTACATGAACATTATGCATTCAAAGTAGACTCTGGTATTTTTTAGAAATTTTAAATGAAAAAGAAAATATGTTAGATGGAAGAAAATGTTAAATAGCTACTCACCCCTTTGATAGCACTACAAGTTCTCTTTTTAATGAAAATATACATTAGATTCTTCATTTATCCATTCAAATTATTTACACCAAAGCCCAAAAGAGTGAGCCATGTGGTAGAAAACCTGCATACTGTTGGCACAAGTACATGCTTTTGGTACCATATATCTCCCAGCTCTATTTATAGAGGATGGCAGAGAGAGTCCATGACTAACAACCACAGTTGGTGTGCTTTGGTGGAGACACATTCTGTGAGCATCTGCTCCACACTGATCTCTGTATCCCATGGAACCAACTGGAATCTAATGGAACCAACTGGCATCTAATGGAACCAACTGGTATCTAATGGAACCAACTGACATCTAATGGAACCAACTGACATCTAATGGAACCAAGTGGTGTCTAATGAAACTAACTGATGTCCAATGGAACAAACTGCTACATAATGGAATCACTACTGGTATCCAATGGAACCAACTGGTATACAATGGAACCAACTGGCATCTAATGGAACCAACTGGTATCTAATGGAACTAAATGGTGTCTAATGGAACCAACTGACATCTAATGGAACCAACTGGTATCTAATGGAACCGACAACTGGTATCTAATGGAACCAACAACTGGTATCCAATGGAACCAAATGGTATTCAATGAAATGAACTAGTATCTAGCGGACCCAACTGGTATTTAATGGAACCAACTGTTATCCAGTAGAACCAAATGGTATATAATGGAACCAACTGGTATCCAGTAGAACCAAATGGTACACAGTAGAACCAAATGGTACTGTATGTAATGGAATCGCCAATGCATAGAAAAAATCCACTTTTCATGGCAATATCAATGACCTCATAGTTCAAGTGAGTTATTGTATTACGTTACCGTGGGAATATTTCACCCCAATGACCTAATAGAACATGTATTGATTTTTGGTTATCCAAGACTTGGTGATATGGGATTGGATGTCAGAAAATTACTTGATTACATCACAGTGTGGCATCCTAATGCCCTCTTAACCCAGTGCTGAATGTGGAGTCATCCTAGAGCTGGCTTAGAATGCCTGCCAGAGCACTGGTACAATTCTACAAAGTTCTGGCCAATACATGGACACAGCAATTAGTCACAATGACATCAACTACATTGCAGGCTTGATGTACAATTTCACTGAAGCCCCATTAGTGGCAGGACTGGAATTTCTGCCAACAGAATAATTACAGAGAAAACTTATAAATGAGTTCGCATTTGTTGAGACGAAGGATGCAATTAAAAAATGTACAATTGAGAATTTTGCTTGAATCTCTGACATATTAACTGCTCAAACTACATTCTTATTCACAATTATTTCCCAGTTTTGTTTAGTATTTACATTGATTTCATATTTTCTAATCTCAACACTAATCTCAATACACTAATGTCAAAACCATGTCTAACAGACTAGCCTGCTTAAGGAATTGTCACAACGGATTCCTACAAAATAAATAACTTCTGGAAATAGAAGCAATGTGTATGTTAACTTACTTAAGTAACTCGACTGATGTGACATTATGCTGTTCACCTTACTGCATAAAAAAGCAAAGACCCTGTACTTGGCCAATAAATAGTTCTCATTTGCGGTCGTTCCCAGCCGTAGCGATGGCTGAGTAATATGGAATGTGATATATTTAGTCCAACTTCCAACTGTATTCAGTAATAATGACAAAGAGATTGCTATTTGAACTAGTACTAACTGCTAGAGGTACTCGGCAGATAAAGGCCACAGATGTTCATCTCCTTACTAAACATCCCAGATAAGTGCCCTGCCAAATCTTAACAAATGACCTTGGACAAAGCCAAAGAACTCTGCAACATGTGCGTATGCACCCGAGCCAGATCACAAAATTAATTATGGGGCCAGTAATTTTGTACACATAAATTTAGCTATATATTACTTTTACAACGAAAAGTTTCCAAATGTCTCGTCTCCAGGTACTCTTCAAGAACTTGCAGACACATTGAAAGAATATTGGCACCACATTTTTCAAGTGGAGTTTAAATATTTAATTGAAAACCTCCACAAAAAGTATCTACCAGTCCTCAATTTATTTTGTTGAGTATATTAACCCTTTCCCTGCTGGAATAGGCACAGGTACTGCTGCTGCTCTTTAGGGCATCTCTGGTTGCCTCCAGCATGTACAGAGTAGAAGAAATGATAACACTATTCACAGTATATACAAATGCCATGAAAACAAAGGCGTAAATCTGTTGCAAAATGTCAAATGCATATATATGAAAGAACGCCAACAGGCAGCCTTGCAATGATTGTACACTCCCCAGGGAGTTGAGAATGTTGTCATTCCACGGGTACCACTCCAACAACCACGAGTAACATATTGCTAGAAGCACCACCTGACCACCATCCTGCTCAATAAAAGAAAATGTCAATATTTTGATTTCTTCCGAGAATATTTCAGATCATTGCGAGATTTCTCAAATTCATTATTCATACCTTTCCAGCTTGACAAATTCCACTGGCTACTCCAATACATTCCAGCTTTGTTCACTGAGCGACTTTGTGTTCTGAACCCAAATGAACTTCATGAATGATACATGACGTACAAACTGCAGTTATATACCTGAAATGACCTGCAAACAAATTATCACTAAAGACCCAGCCTAGCTGAAAATCACATTGTCATTGGAACTCGCGATGAGATCATTACCTTTGTTTCTGTAAGTAGTTTTTATCTTAAAATAGTACTGCTTGTCCTGGCACCAGTAGTCAAATGTTAACTTCCAATAATGTAAAGGTGAAAACTTTACCATCTAATTGTGTTTCAAATGCATAAAATATTGCAAAAATACCTTTCAAATGAGCATGCACATGATAGGCATGATAGAGTTACTATTGTCATGAACATGTACAACTCACGTACGCTGGTCATGCTAGGATCCTGCCCACAAGATTAGTATATAAAACATTTGAGTACGATTTCACACTCAATTCAAAGCTTTGTTCACGAATCCTCATATATAAATTTTGAGCTTGAGCACGAAATCGTACCCAAAAACGTATTGCAATCTTGGGGCCAGAGACTGTGCACATAATTGCAGGATATTCATCTTTTAATGACCTCATCCTGACAATATGTATTCTAATGTTGTGGAAACTAACATCCTATTGTGCTTGTTGTGTTGTTTTTATGTCCATGTTGAATTGTTACATGATCTCCGACTAACCACACAAAGTCCCCAGTGTTCTGTCTCAGAATGATCCATTTAAATCACTCATTATGCCCTGGTTAAAAATAAAAATTCATAATCTTTTTCCCGAAAATATCGGAACTGGCCTATATTTTCCTTAATCCCCTGGCCCGCTGAGCAATGTTTAGATGTTTAACAAGTCCCTGCAAATTGACACATGCAAATGAAGTGGGTGAGGTCATCGCCTGAGGTCACTTGAGACTAGCTACAAAGATGTGTTGCTACATTTATTTGAATGTGTTTTTTATTTTATTTTTATTGTTGTTAATTGGGGGGTTTAGAGCCTCTTTCAAGATACTTTAACTCATATCACGACTTGTCATTTTAGGGCAGGAGAAAACCTGCAACATTACATCTATATCACTGAAAGTTGCAGTAAACCTGCAAGCATCGGCTGGTACTGACCTATTTGAATGTTGCCATAAAGATGTGCTATAGCTATATGTGTTTCAATGTTGCACTTCAGACTAGCTACATGGAATTGTGTTAGGTAAAAGGTACGTTAATGTATTTCAGTGTGGCAAACTAGATAAAATATATGATAGCAGCCTACCTGGATACGTTTCAATGCTACTGCAAAGATGTACATTCATTTCATTGTGGCAATTCAGACTTGTTTAAAGGACATGATAGCTACATGTATTTCAAGTGATATCCATGTGGCAGTTAAGAGTTGCTGTGAAGAAAGTGATAGCTAGTTGTTTGTGACAGGACTGACCATATACTAATAGGTGCTTGTAGCATTGCTGAACCTATGCCACACTCAGAAAATGGGCTGACATTGAAGGATGGTATGGGCTTTTACAGCTATTTGATCACCTGTTGGAGAGACATGCTACAATGATACGTACACTAATATAGGGTTATCAGGAAAAGGGAATCTGTCTCAACATACCAGTAAGGAAATGTGGTTATTATAGCTAAGCACATGGTGGTTATGTGTGTAAATACATGTGGTTATTTGAGTAGATACATGTGATTATTGTGGTAAATACATGTGAGTAGTAGGGCTATTATCCGCACATGGTTATCTGTGTAAACTTACATGGGTATTGAGGTAAGTTGCATGGTATTAGTAAATGGAGGTAATGGGATGTTATTTATAAATTACCATCAATCTCCAGTTTGAGAAATGTGACAGGATATCCGCTCTAGTTGCTACTAATGGAAGAAAACACAGGAGCTTATGTCCCAATAAGTTGACCATCAACGCGACATATCTCTCCTGTCGCAGCATAAGTCTCTGTAATCTTGTTTCAGCACTAGTTTCATTCAAACTAAAATTATATTTATAAGGGTGTTATATGCACTATTTGCCACTAAAGACCTACAGTTCAGAAACACTTTACACTTAAAAGTTTACAGCCAGTGTAGAGTGACTAAAGCAAATTGAAAGGCTTCGACAAATGTTCAACAAAGCCCATATACCTGTATATCAAATAGCAGCTCTAGTAGATTGTCTATTAACACATATAAAGGAAAGACGTCACAGTGAATTTAATACTATTACATGCTTCAAATACACTTCACTAAAAAGGATAGCACACAACTGTGAAGTGTATTTTATGAGCCTACATAAAAACAACAATATATCTCCAGACTAAACCTAACAATAACACATTCATTGTCAATATTGCATACAGTATTCCAATTTCAACAACATACACAAGAAATAATTTCTCTTTGTTCACATGTTACAATAGGCAATGAACTAGATCCTGGAATAAACAAATAGCCCAATCTTCAGAACAAGGCAAACATTATCCCTTTGATGATCCCACGTTACCATCAGGCTAAATTGCAATAAAAGTTGGCAATGTGATAAGTAAATGTGGGCACACTTCTTAATGAACAAATTTCTGGTTTATGGTTATTGGGTACCTGGAATCCCGGTCAGTGGTACAGGCCGTCAGGGTTTTGTTCAATTAACCCAGTATAATATTCCCAGGAATATATATATAAAAGCACTGAACAGGTGGGACGTACAATCCAAATATATATGAACTTCTCTGGAGGGGGAAATTGGCAGGAACCTGGAAGTCTTGGTGAAATCACCGGTGGAGTAACCCACTTTCAACTGGCAGCATAAACCGTACATCTCTGTCTGCGAAGAAATTTTACCTATGCTAAAAGCTCTGATTCCAAACTGCTGCGACATCTGGGAGTATTCCATTCCGTGCACACTAGCTGCTACTTTGAGTATATTTTCAGATAATGGGAGAAGTTAACATAGCGAAACTTTTCTCGACTTGTACAATCCCACACAGAACATTGGTACGTACACAGATTGGTGTGAACCAAGTAATGGATATTTCAAAGAATATTAGAGTATTATTTCAATGAACAGCATTATATATTAAATGCCAAGAATCCACACACAAAATCATTAACACTCTCCTTACTGGATTAGGCACAGGTACAGCCCTTTAGTGCATCTCTGGTTGCCTCCAGCATGGAGAGGGTTAATATATGTTACAGATACTGACTTTTCATTTTAAAATCATGTGTGCACACATATACGGAGAAAATGAACATAAGAGATTAATAACATCTTGCAAGGACCCTGAACTGTCAAACTATAACAAAACATACAGCATGATAACCTAATCACCATCACTGATTACTTCTCTCTTTACTTTATTGAAATTGACAAACAGCTGATCCCGGCATCATATAAAAAAATAAACACTACCCATTCAAGTTTTTAAAAACGAGGAGTCTCAAAAATGTATTTACCCTCCGGAGTTGAAGAAGTGTAAGACATTTCCCCCCACGCAGATTTCACCCGCGATTCATTCCGACCGTAGTAGAGGTCCTCATTGTGGTCACATTCGCGACGACTCAGTCGTCCATTGCCGACTGTTGGAAGAGGACGGACCCATGGAGCAATCAAGTGTTTGTCAAACAACCGCCTGCCCCCCCTTTACGCTCCTTCTCCATGTAGGACCCAGCTTTGTCCGGCAAACACAGTCTGACGACAACAAACACAGGCCGTCACTCTCCCCTGG
>JAUTBV010091598.1:0-14322 GCA_032361325.1 Lepetodrilus fucensis | reverse complement strand
CCCGCCCCGCCGCTCACCCGGCTTGCGTCCCCCCTAGAATTGGAAAAGTTGTTCTATAAACATATATTTTGTATTATGGTGAAATTATGAGCCCCCTATATACACTGTGAGCCCCCCCTAACCTGACCGTCTGGATCCGCCCCTGCAATCCAATGTAAAATTGGCAATGGTCGTGTGTTTGAGAGGAAGTACCTATATGTCTACTTATATCTTAATACTATGGGACTTATCAAGAATGTTGCAGATTCTATGAATAGTTCATACTTTACATTTTCAGTCACTGCCTCTTTAGATTGAATGTATAATACATTCATAATAATGTTTTATCTTTGTTGATGTCAGTTTTACTTGGTGGGTATGTATATGCTCTCGTAGTCCTTGTTAAAGACGTTTCATGGCCTATTTCGGTTTATTTTTATTCTTACTCAATATTTGCCACCTTTTCAAATATACTGATCTAAAGGGGAAAATAAATATTATTATTTTAAAAAATCGAAAGAAAAATGCCAATGAACGTTTATCTATAGGGACATGTACACAATAACTGTTATGTCACAGCTAGTACATTGTCAGAGTAGTCAGGGTAACTATGGTGCTAGTGATACCAGTAATCATAGGCACACCACACCACATCATCACCAGTACTGACCCCTGAAATCGTACTTGGCGAGTACTGGGGCACTGTTGGCAACAGCTGCAGAGATGAGGTGTGGATACTTCATTCTCATCCACGCAGACAGAGCACCTGTAGAGAAACATAGTAATAATAATAATAATAATAATAATAGTAGTAGTAATAGTAGTAGTAGTAGTAGTAGTAGTAGTAGTAGTAATAATAATAATAGTAATAATAATAATAATAATAATAGTAGTAGTAGTAGTAGTAGTAGTAGTAGTAGTAGTATGCAATTTTATATTTCGCCAATTCGCCATTTTATTCAGTATTCTGCCTCATGTACTCTTCCTCGGGTAACTATATTTGTTCTTATAATGATGACGCATACGCACCATACATTAATTTTATATTGTTATTCACAGAACAGTAATCGTTAAATTCTTTTCGAAGGAAAAAAAAAGAGAAAACAATTACCGGAATATGACCCGCCAAAAGATATCCATATGTTTTCCTTCAGGTTATACGCAGAAGAAGCGAAAGTCACGAAGTTAGCCAAGTCTGCAAGTGCTTGTTGGCTGTTCAGAAACTCTAGACTGGCGTCGCTGAGGTCTCTACATAGTATAAACATGGTTTGTACTTCATCTATCGTCATGCAATAGGCCTATATGTAACTGAATGCCCGTGCCAACCGCATCCTCGAAAACACAGGCCATTATGACTACACTACCCTCCGTCAAATACCCTGGGATCCCTGTCTATATATTCAAACAGGCTAACCGTAGTCGAAAACGGAATTCTATATAGACAGTGATCCCAGGGTATTTGACGAAGGTTAGTGTAGTCATAATGGCCTGTGTTTTCGAGGATGTGCCAACCGATGCTCGCAGGTTTACTGCAACATTCAGTGCTACGGATGTTGTGGGTTTCCTCCTGTCCTAAATTGGCATGCCGTTATACTTTTAAAAGTGAATAATCTTGACATACATCTATATAGGTAGCTTCGTGAAAGGATGTCCACGCAATGTCCCCGCCTCAGTGACTTACGGTGTGGGGTGGCTCTTTCCATAGAACCTATGTTCCACCTGCAGAAGCATGGCGTTATACTGCTTGGCATATGCCACCCACATAGGACCGTCCTCCATCCAGCCGGCCGATGCAGGGCCCTCACCCCCGATCATCAGAAATACCGGACCGCCAGGTTTGTAGTACTTGTCACTCAGGAAGTACCTCTACAGAAGATATAGAATACAGTAATACCGTAGTAGATGTTTTTCGTGGCAGTAGACTATAGTAGACTAAGTTGTGGTACCGTACTGTGTAGCGAGCCTACACTATATGTATGTTAATAAAACTGACAGTCATTCATATGCTGCATGTACATACATACACACGTAAAACGTACACGCACACGCGCACACTTACACGCACGCGCGCACACACACACAAACAAACAAACACACACACACACACACGTACACGTACACGTACACGCGCACACGCACACACACACACACACAAACACACACACATATATATATATATATATATATATATATAAATATATACATACCTACCTACATACATACACGCATAGGCCTACATAGATGCATACGTAGACACATACACACACACGCGCATGCATGCATGCATGCATACATACATACATACCCATACACATACATGGGCGTACATACATACATATATACATGCATTGACCTACATACACACACACACACACGCACACACACACATACACATATGTTATCTACAGGAAACCATGTAGCCTACTTGAAACCATGTAGCATAATGATACGTATGCAGACTAGACCTACATTGTATTGTAAATATAGAACAATTTTAACTATTGAAGCACCGTATTGACGACCTACAGACTAGGGTAGGCTTACTTGTTTCCATGTCTTGGTATTGGCAGTATCAAAATGGTCAAGTCTTTGATCCATCCATCTCTCTGGTACCGGGGGGCCAGTTAAGACCGAGGGAGTGGGTGGGGGACGCAGCATACCCCCTCTAGGTCGTCCGTGGGAGAATCTCGGTACATAGGCATTTGTGAACCCTATGAGGATAAGTACGGTAGCCGGAAGTAGCATACCCCTGGTCAACCCCATTTAAAGTCTGACTAAAATTTTATATAATAATAACAATAGAGTCGTGATTAATGTTGTGATACCTACTCTCAC
Organism: Lepetodrilus fucensis; assembly: GCA_032361325.1. Lineage (NCBI taxonomy): Eukaryota > Metazoa > Mollusca > Gastropoda > Lepetellida > Lepetodrilidae > Lepetodrilus > Lepetodrilus fucensis. The sequence continues at coordinate 11,508 of JAUTBV010091598.1, read as the reverse complement.
GTGATACGGTTTGCCTACATCATGTGATAGACATGTGACTGTAGGTATACATGTACCGAGTATAGGTTATACACGGCATACTGGATCACTAGTATAATAATCATGCATACAGGCGTGTGTATAAGTATCACGTGATAGTCATGTGACTGTATAGGTATGCACGTACCGAGTATACTATTATATGGTATATTAGTATGTAATAATAAATGTAGACATCTGGCTTGTCTATTTACTTGTGTATGCGTTCCTCAAAGCTGATGTTAAATCAATACTATGGGCGTTGGTAGGCCTGTGTTACAGTGACGACACTATAGCTGTGCATGACAATCACTCTATGACATGATCACATTCATGTGACATGAAGTCACTTATAAAATTAACATATTTAATTTCATTACGGCAGTAGGTTATATGAAACAAGTCATAATAAATAGGTAATCGTTATGCTATTATATATCATTCGTGCTCTTTGCTTTTATAAATAACTTTATTCACGATATTCATGATTTATTTTTTAAACGGCATTTAACATTGTGTATTTCTGATGAACTGATTACTTACTTTTCCAACTGTACAAAAATATAGGCGTAATCCATTCGTTGTAAATCTAAATAAAGAGAATGTCTAAATCCTAGCAATATTCGTAGAATTGGAAGCGCATATAAAATATTAGCTGCCAATCCGCAGCTAATACAATTAATACCTTTGTAACAGTAGTTCTAAGTTACGCTGCTCACAACAAAAGTCAGCACGAGTATTGTAAAAACTATTACGATATACACTGATGATATTATTGTACTTACTATGCAGGATATATTCAGAGAATACATGTATCATCTTTAGTAATTAAGAATTAAATGGATCATTAACTATTATTCCAGTGACATGCATGTGTTGCATTTAGAATAATTGGTGTATTATTACTAATATTAATATTTAGTTAATAGAGGACTTATTAGCTAGTGAGTTAAACAATTTTTTATTTTGTAGCGAGCGAGCGTATTTTAATTAAAACCATTCTTCGCACTGTTTCTACGTTGGTCAGAAGCGAACATTTGTTGACAAAGACCAAATATTTCCCATTATAACATAGAATGTTTTAAACAATATTTATTTTCATGAAAATGCGAACAAGACAATTGACAAGACGTAAATAAATGTATAGACATCATGAGATGTATTGACAAACAGGATTACGGCATGTCACTCCCATCATGACCATATACGGTTAAATGGGGATGTCATATGATATGCATACATTCGGTGAATAGTTTGTATGCAAGATTCTTGCATTTTTACTTCGATTAGAGATACCAGTAGTACGATATTCTGCGCTATTTATCCAATAGGACATGATTATACTGTACAATGTGTATCCTGGCAGATATGAGTATCTGAGCGTTCCCTGTGTCTTCTTACATTAGATATATGTCCTTAAATAGCATTGATATAATGGAACAAGAAATCTACAATTGTATATGTCTCTAATGGTTATGGTAGATCCACTTTCACATTGAATTCTTACTAATAGGATTTAACACTTTCTATTTTAAATTTCACTAATTTGTGCTATGTCTGGCCCCTTCCATGTTCAGAATATTGACAATAAATACAATACTTGGAATAGTTTTAGCTACAATTGCTACAATTGAGTGTCACATTTTAGAAAGCTGCTTACATGCAAACATAAGTCTGAACAACCTTTATTAAAAACGTAAATTTCTTGTTATCCAAACAAGATATGCTGTTTTTGAAGTTTCGTGGAAATATCACTAGTATATCCTGATTCGATGAATCTATGAAGGGAGGATTAGATAAAATTAATTCGTACACATGCACAGCAATATAGAAGACAAGACTGGCTGCGGCGTTTATGATTTATGTCGCGGCATGTTGACGAATGATGCAGATTTTACAATTTCAGTCGCTCAGTCATGAATAATTCGTTCGAATTCATGAAGAGTGTAGACATATATAGTCATGCTATTTGTTTTGTTTCCGACGTCCGCTTTCTTTGGTAGGTCTGTTTATCGCTGCAATATGTTTAGCTAACCGTATTCTCAAGTATTGTAGCGATAATCTTGTTTCATGCAATGGACTTATTATGTCACTTGTAGCGTGCTCATAACATTTAGTTTACAAGCAATTGTAGCTCTAACTGTTCTTAGCAACGGGGACCCAATAATTATAATCTGTACTTTAGTAATATTGCAAATTAGTTGATTTGGGTGGTTTCCCGATAAACGTAAATGTTTTACCCATAATTGATGCACTATAGTGTTAAATACTCTGTAATGCGCTATAGAGGAATTTACATTACACAATAGACCCATCAGAAATAAGCAATGACGCGAAAGTGAACCAAACATAATGCTAGTAATGTACACGTGTTTCAACATTCATCATCTCAACACACTGCTTCTGTGTGGGAACTAGCATAATTGTGTGCATCCATACATTTATTTCAGAGTAATCATGGAAGCTTTGGTTAACAATCAGTCCTTGACGAACAGACCACCAACATTGTTTGTGCAATTTCATGCACTCTGATTAACAAAAGACATCTATTTCTGTATGGCCAATATATTATAGAAAGTACATGCATATATATGTAGGCCTACTATATAGTTCATTTTCCGATGTTTTCAATTTCAATTGCTTTAATATAATGCTACCAATATTATTGCCTTGACACTCATTCGCAATTAAAATCTAAAAGAAAAATAAACAGCTTTTGCCTGAAACAATATTTCGTGTTTGCACTGACCTTTCAATGAATAGGGAATACATAATGTAAGATGTTGGGAATGGTATTTATGTTCCAATACGTGAGTCATGTGATCATGACCATCGTTAGCTGTCTTCCACATACGTCACTGCTATACTGTAAGGGATCTTCCTATGCCAAGACGTCAAACGACCTCTCAATGCGTGATCTATGTTCTCTACATACTGCCAAGCAGAGCCCATTATCCTCTCCAGTAACATTGATCTTTATGGCTACTTCGTGTTACGCACATTATGCTAGCTACAGTGAACATAACGATAGTATCTATCTGTATACATGTACGAATGCATACATGTAGTCTACGTATAGTCATTGTTGTAATAACAGTTATTCTTAACTGAGGCTAAAAGCAGACTATAAAAGCGAAGCGATGCAACGTGCATGTCTATAACGATATTGGATGATATCTGCATCTCAATCATATGTTAATTAACCAAATGGCGGGTAATGACACTAATGTATTCTCAAGACATTAGTGTAAATAAGATAGGTTTTATAATGTCTCTGTTTAATGACACACTAAGAAATGCTAATGATTACCAGCCTCAGTAAACAGAATACTAGCAGGTACTCCCTTTTACCATATTGCATTTATGGGCGTATAATTTGAAATTCCATTACTTGCCTGCAAATATCAACGGTAGAAACCAGAAAGTTTAATTAATAGCTGTATTATTGTTGTAGAATGTACCAGCTCTCTACGTGATGTCTGTCCAATATTAATGGTATGTCTTCAGAGTTAGACAAACATGCATAGATATAATTATTTGTACATGTCCTCAATGCATTTCTCTTCCCACTCCTCCTCCTACTCCTCCTCCTCGTCGTCGTCTTCTTCTTCTTCTTCTCTCTCTCTCTCTCTCTCTCACACACACACACACACACACATATGCACATACACACATGCACACACACACACACATACACACACACACTCTCTTTCTTTCTCTCTCTGTGTGAATATTATCTCTCCATTTTTCTCTCTCCCCTCTCTCTCTCTCTCTCTCTCTCTCTCTCTCTCTATATATATATATATATATATATATATATATATATCCCTCCCTCTGTCTCTCTCTCATATAACGGTGTATGCATGGTATGTTTTAATTACAAGGTGATAATCAACTATTATTATAGAATGCTAATAACAATATTTCGGAAGTTGTTCTTTCAAAGTGAGTTTCTTATTTTTAACCTGATCTAGACAGTATTAGTTTTACAAAAGCTTTTCTATGAATTACTTTGCACATAATTTTAGTTCCAATTAAAAAATACTCGTAGTGATCTCATTACCAATAGTATCAGTATTTAGAGGTGTTGATACTTGACGTGAACTCTCCTGTATGCAATTTCCGGTGAATCAATAGAACAACTTCCAGTGGTGGTACAAGTTATAACACATTAATTAACGCCTTCCACATATGATAGATCAACACCGTCGACGCAGCTTTTGCTTTTTGAAACCCCATAATGATTCATTTCCGTAAAGTTTCAATTGAATGACACACAACGTCGTATATTTGTTCTTGCGTTCGCAAGCAAATTACGTATTAAATATTCACATTACATGTAGGCTTACATGTTAACTAGCATGTATCGTGTTACTGGTTGCTAAATATATTCCTTGATAAACATGTAGCTACAAATACTGGGCTGATATCAATAAATACGTATATTTGCGTACACTGCCGTACTTCTTAACAGTACATGCTTCTGTACTGTGGAGATAAAGACTGAGCAATACTGGAATAAGATGCATGCTGGTTTGGAAATAAGTATTGCGTAATACTTAACAATTGCTTTCTTCTGTTAGTAATACGTTACTAATAACACACGTGGCCACTACGTACGCGGCCATCGGCGGCAACGTTGGTCATTAGAACTCACAGCGACGAGGTATCGGATTCCGTGGTTCTTGTAACCACATCGTCGTCATTCAGTGCGGGAGCACTCCGTGATCAGAAAGTGATAAATATGGAAATATCAGCTTCTACTGCTAAATAAAGTTAATACAATAACGATTATTTGAATGTAATAATCGCGTATTTAGTGTAATAGCAATTGGATTAGGTGGAACTTCGTGGTTGGAATCCATTGGGGGAAGGATGGTTCGTAACGTAAATATTTGCCAACTTAGAGCGGAAAGTAATCACAATGGTTTTGTTTGCATTGGGAGATGTATTTTTGTTGCTATAGTATTTATTTATGTATTTATTATTTTAAAATTTAATAAAATAAATACTCATACACATAATACTATAATAACAATAATGAATAGTTATAACGCGTCTACTCAATGTCGTACATATGTTAATGGCGCTAGATAAATAAAATATTAATCAAAAATGCAAATTCATATTATTGTGCAATAACGTTATCTAAAAAAAAAGAAGGTTTTGGAGTGACTGCCGAGTAATGAAAATTAGTTTTAAGATATTACAGCATTGCAGTTATTTTGGATTTTTGTTTCCCACGAAGACCCATTGGATCACCCGTGGAACATGTCAGAAGAGTATATGTCAATGTTATATAATACAAAATAATAACTACTCCCGTCAATTTTATCTCCCAAAAGGTACCCCAACAGCAAATCTAAGACTTTTCGGCCGATCTGAAGGCGTCTTGTATTGGGGCTCTGAAGGTTAAACGTAACCATGTATGTCCCTGTCGCATTGTCTTGGTTGTCATATATCTATGAGATATGGATTGTGTCTAATAAATAATGAACTAGTTCGTGATTGTCTTTCACTTCTATTTCCATTCATTCACAACTTTATTAATGTTTGTGTCAGAAATGGAAGATGAATTCGTGGAGGATCAATACGCAACTGACAGGTTTCACATGGTCAGAAATTTGGTGATGTCCAGTGGTTAAGGCCACGTCGAGTTACCGGTCAGTGTGAGGTCAGAAGGCTTAGCTCATCCCACTGTCCGCGTGTCCCACCACCACCACCACATCAACTAATTACTTTGCGAAAATCTCCGCGGATGCCATAGAAACTATAGCACACGGACCGGGAATAGAGCGCATCGGGTAGTTGGTCGTTCATTGTCTGTCAGTGCAACACACTCCGCGCATATATCCGTCGACTAATTAAATTGGAGACGTCAGAATGAAAGGAAGTGGTATGAGCAGGGGCTGTGAGACAGGATGGTGGGACTCCCACAAGTGTCATAGTTAATGTGCTGACCATTGATCTCGCTCCCCATTAACCCTCTCCATGCTGGAGGCAACCAGAGATGCCCAGATAAGCTGTATATGTGTCTAGTACAGCAGGGAGAGGGTTAAACCACTCAGCTACATTAACTGCTTGCATTGAGATGTGTACAACATGAAGATGTGCAAAGGCTCGTTTGTTAAGGCATATTGAAAGTGATCATGATACGTAATATATCCTTGCTTAACTTTTTAATAAAGATGCGATCGTGAAAATCTGTAAATGTTTTGTCTATTGTAATAGTAATTTTGGAATATTGGCATTTTCTTTATTTGACAAAACTGGAAAAGATGTAATTCACCACTGGAATTGGAATGACAGTCTAGCAGAGGAGGGGTTTGCATTTCATCGCCCGGTCTCTTGATCAAACATGTCCTTGCAGTTCTAAACAAAGTTATGGGGTGAGTAGGCCTACTTGTACGTTTTCTATGTAGTAATTATCATTGTTCTTGGAGCGGTTATCATCTAAGTTTGTAATACCGGTAACCTGTAACCTATCCATTTCATCTCGAATAAAATACATGTATTGGTAAATCGTATTTGTGTTTTCAATAGTGGAGAGCAAAAAGGACATCAATGTTATATATCGTTTGGCAAGGCATCAGTTCTGGCAATATCTAATAAACAGGGAGACATTTGGTGGCAATGAATGTCATTGTGAGATTTAACACAGACTACTATATAGTATTTGATGTAACTTGGCAAGCTTGCTGGACAAGTTGCCTTTAAATACAGTAGGTCATGCGCTCGTTATAGGACATCCGAATGACAGGCGATCAACCACTTCGCCGACGGCCTTCTTTCCTTTACCTATCGTGGATTGAATTGGACATATTTTGATTATGTTTTTTTACGGATTGACAACTAGCTGCTAGGGTCGATGCAGCGTGGACTTTTACCAGTAACTAGTGATAAGCCATTCCTTCAGCTAAATGTCCCCCGGTATTTGGCATATACATACCTGTCATTGGAAGTATTACTCCATACGACATCGATTCAATTACTACGTAGCCTATGGTATTATTCTCGCATATAATATTATATGTACATGTATGTCTAAGGTAGCGATTGCTTGTGTTATGTTAAAACAATAATTCTTTGACATTGACATTAAGCCCCAATGACATGATGAGCTATTGGCTGACAGTCAAGCTTAGCTTAGACAAGCATATGTTAATACATGAGTTATTGTGGCATATTTAGTATACTGCACTAGTATATTTAGTATACTGAACATTTGCAATTCCTCTAGCAATTCCATCAGCTCGTAGTATTCAACACAGTCTTATTGGCAGAGCATGCTAGAGATAGGGAAGGTATTTGAAGGCAAATATTATATGTCTTTAATATGACAGGAATATACTAGAATACTAATTATATACCAGTATCTTCTAATATCTTCTATAGTATATTCTAGTATATATGCGTCTTCTGGTCTTAGTACAATTGAAAGTAAACTTTCGCAAGAATATGAATAAAATAGTATCTGTTTAATATTGAGGTAAAATGACGTTAAACCGTACCACAAAGTTCGTTGGCACTGTATGTGTATGTAAGATCTGTTACATCCTGTTATCAGAGTACAAACTAATTATTATCACCGCCTACGGAAAAATAACATATTTCTTTTCTCCAAAGACGTATCGGATGTTGAGAAATACATGCGTCATTCTGGAGCAGCATGAGCCTCATTAGGCCTTGTTACCTCGGCCAAGCCTATATACAGATGTAGCTATAACTAGCGTGCTTGGAGGCGGTATAGGACACCAGCTCCTCGGATATAGTGTCACAACACCATATACAGAAGAAGAAACAGAAAATGTGTTTACACACAGTGTCTTGTCCTTGTAGTATATATCATATGACCCAATAAGAAACTCCTATAGTACTGGTAACGGAAATCCCAACTCGTCATTCGTTCTATAAGGCAAATGTTCATAATGGCCTGGAGTAGTTTGATTGAACAATAGTTTACAGAAAAAGCAAGCTCCGTGCATAGCAATTAATTGGCATCGAATATGAAAGACACCTTCGGCGCATCAACGTCTTCAAAATGGCGTGCTGTTTGTACACACCATCCACGGGAGTTTGTGGAAATTTCGTTCAATTCCGAACCAAATATGAACCGGATTCAATGTCCGTATCGAGTTCAAGGTGTAACACATCAGATTCCGAACCACACCTGCATCGGATTCAATATCCGTATAGACAGTTCGAAAGGAAGATATCGATCAAAATCTGGACCAGATTCAATGTCTGTATAGTCGGTTCAAAATTAGCCTGACATCAGATTTCGAACAAAATCTGGATCAGATTCAGTGTTCAGATATTAAGTTCAAAATTAACATGGCACATCAGATATCGAACCAAATCTGGATCGAATTCAAGTTCCGTACAGAGAGTTGAAAATCAGATTCTGAACCAATTTTGGATCGAATATTAATTTCCACGGCGAATTCAAATTAAACCTGATATATCTGTGTCAACCTCCTGTTACGTTTTCTTCACAGCTGATATATATATATATATATATATATCGTTTGTGGTAGGCCCTCTAAAGGGCCTCCACTGCCTTGGGCCACCAAGAAAACTCTACAGTCAGGAACTAAATGAAGCTCGGCCACAGAAGTCTGGTATTACAACGACTTGTAGAAAGAGCCCCCAGCAGTCGAGTCCAGTGTCAGGGAATTCCAGGGTAAACACGCTACAACACAAACACCGATTCTTCCAGGCACCACGGAAAGGCCAATGAATATAGTCATCACGTCCTACCGCAAACTAGTTCGGCAATTAGCCCAGTTCACTTTATAGATTTTCGGAGGTGTTGGTGGTTCAGAGTAGGTCATCCATTGTAAAAGTGTGTCTTTGCAAAAAAACAAAAATTCCGACCTCAACGAAATGCGAATGTAATTAGTTTAAAAGAAAGCGTAGAGTTGTCAAATTAAGAAACCTTACAAGTATTGGGATGCTATTTACGTAGGTATATTTTCATCGGTCATCGGGACAATACTTCGTAGTGAAGGATTTTGATAAGAATCTCATGCAATGACGAGTAGCCTAGTTGTGGAGGAAACTATACTCATAGGCATAGAAACACAGGGTGTGTATGTGTGTCCACGTGTATATTGTCTTTACATTTCTGTGACAATTTCTCATTGTTATGATTCTATTTGGACGACCCTTTCGACGTCGTCGCGATGTAAATCTGCTACGGATAGATCATATACATCAATAATGAAATCGATTGACACTTTCGATCCTGGGGTGGGTTCAAAGACGCAATCAGCTTGCAAGCGGCTTACCAAACTAGCCAGTGTCTCAAGAGGCGTATGGAACGTACATGGGACAGGGAACCAGTTTAGCTAAGCGGCGTACTCAGCGCTTGAGTCTTTGAACGCACCTACAAGGTCTACCGCAGACACAGCAGACGTCTTAACCCTCCAAGGAGCTAGAAAATAAAATAAATCGCGATGAGTAATTAGTTTTCTGTGTGGATGGGTTAATTAACTACCCCTCATTGCCTATAGTGCCGAGTCATGGTCCATATCGAAGAGTTAATTTGACTGGGGCATTGAATGCACCAAGTCTGACATTTGATATGATATTTGCAAATACGACTATTATACCAATGTAATACCAGTATATTAATTATGATATTCGGCCTAATAATAGGTATGATTTATTTCCTGGGTTAAATTGAATTGATCGATTTGACTGAAAATATCATATGAATATTCTCAAGACTTCTACAGGAAGAAAGTTTAAAGGTCAATATTGCTGTGTAAATCGATATTATTGAAGAATTAAAACTATTAAATATTACTTAAATATAAAAGACAATATTAAAGCCTGTAATGTAGCTTGTAATTTGACATTCTCTGCTCTAGATGTTAATATTCAGTCTGATTATTTTTGGTGTTTCCATAGTAACAATTAATTACCCGGCACGTAACGTAACTGCTGGAATATCCATTTCGGAATTGCTGGGGAAGGTTGTCACGGAATAGGTTCCATTGGGAATGTGAGTGGTGCAGAGTAATGGATAAACTATAATTATATATGACGACATGCTCACGGATGCAGAGGTGTACTGGTTTTATATTAATTCAATTGTGGGAAGTTACATTATTTTCATATGATTATATTACCTTTATCTAAACAAAATAATCGTTAAATGTTGCTATAGGCATTAGAGCTATCGGAAAGGCATGGATTTGTTTTGAAACAATATCATTGAAATTACCAATTTGTTTATTGTCATTTACAAGCAAAGCCAAGACTAGTTTTAACTGTCTTTTAGTTTACTGTTCTATTTTGTAAATTATAAATGTATAGACTTTATATGAAGTAGGTTAATGACCGGGACTTCCAGAGTGGTACATTGTATGATTATATATTTCAAGTTCCCATTCAGTATCACATTTCAGAATGGACTGAAATACGATTATTGTAAAACTAGCTTGTCTAACAAGGAGTCTAGTCGAACGTCCCTGTAAGAAATTTGACGAAAGTCGGCCTATTAATGAAATAAATGTCAGTGTCACATATTTTCGTTACTTAATAGCCAACAAGACAGTCGAATATCACAATAATTGTATCTCAACTCTACATGTGTGCGTAATTGAATGAGTGAGTGCACATCGCCGCATAACTTTTGTTTTAATACCACATGACAATTTATGGAATCGTGTACGTCATGCTCGGTCAGAACAAATCGGATTATCACTGAATGAACAAATTTACCTCGGATTTTGAATAATTATACGATAGAATCCGACATCATTTACCTGCACTGTGTGTTTGACATACGGACGACAACACTGAGCTAATCACCTGTATTACGATCACGTTTCCTCGCACGTATTGATCACACAGCGGAGAATAGTATATTTAACGGCGGTAATAACTACTATAACGTGACAGTTCGCGTCCCCAATCGCCAACGATTAGCTCACTTCCACTATGTTTGATACATGTGATGGAAATGTACTTAGCCGCCTTTAGTCTGTAGAGACGAATTGTGTGTTTGTATGTATGTGCGTGTGTGTGTGTGTGTGTGTGTGTGTGTGAGAGAGAGTGAGTGAGTGAGTGAGTGAGTGAGTGAGTGAGTGAAGTGAGTGAGTGAGTGAGAGGAATACATATTATATGCGAATATCATGATTGCACATGATTGCAAGTATTCATAAGTCAATTCAATGTTTCCGTTTTCGCCAATTTGTTGCCGTTTTGACTGGTGCCGTTTAACCGTGGTGCCGTGTTGGCCTCATCCTCTAAAACACAGGCCATTATGACTACACTAACCTCCGTCAAATACGAGACTAGACATGCGACTGGTGCGTGGGGCTTATATTACGTGAGCTCTTGTAGTGATACACGCGAGATAGGCGGAGGTAACTCTGAAAATATGGACTTTCTCCGCTTATCGCGCGTGTATCACTACAAGAGCTCACGTAAGCCCCACGCACCAGTCGCATGTCTAGTCTCTGATTGGTTGCTTATATA
>JAUTBV010091587.1:0-18248 GCA_032361325.1 Lepetodrilus fucensis | reverse complement strand
AGAATCTCTACCGAGTGTCTTTTGATATCACTGTTATCCTACGAGTTGATAAAAGTAACCAAAATACGAGGCTTTGCCGAGGATTTTGGTTACTTTTATCAACGAATCAATATGAACAATCTGATAGACTTTTGCACTGTGACGTCATATCATTGTTATGACGGTGGCGACCGTCGGTGGTGATGACATCACAATGGTAGAGTAGGATAACTATGCAAATTAGTAATTCTTGCCCAATCAGTGAAGTTAAAAAATGTTATCTCCGGGTGAATAATATATATATACTAGTATATCTCCAGTGGGAGCCAGTGTTGGATGAGATAAGTGTTTACCCTTCTGTCTAATCATGTCAATAACACATGTTGAAATCAAATCAAGCCATTCTTGAGACACTATAAAATATCATCTGTCAATCTACATGTAGATACATGTAGATACAAAACTACAAACACATTACCTGTAATAAACATACAACCCATCTAGGAGAGCTCTAAGTTTACGCTAGTTGGTCAACGTGTTGTAATTGTAGTCTTAGGCAAGACAATATAACAGACAACTAATATCAAAGGAGCAAAGGATCGGTATTTCCATATTGTTTATTATAACAGTATATGAACAGTAATGACTCGCCGACTCAAAGCGCAGTCATTCAGCAGCTCTCTGATGTCAATATCTCGCAGTCGTAATTTTAGCATGGAGAGCTATATCATGGTCTGATACTATTTTAACTACCAGACCACCTGCCAATGTTCTCGAGATAGGTTACTCGTTGTCTAATATCACATATAGTTATGGTTGTTTGGCACTAGTTATTAGCTACAACTGCAAAGTGCATTCACTTGACATACATAAAATCATGTTTCCACCGCTGTACGATAGACACAACTGCACTGCAATACCAATACTTTGAACCGAGTGTATTAACCAGCTGTCGTCAACCTAAATGTGGTCGTATTACTTTTTGCTGCTGTTATACATATGCATGCAGAGGGACATAACTCTAAGTGGTACGAATACATTTTCTAAGAATTCAAAGTGAAACGACCAGATTTTCTTAGAATTCAAAGTGAAACGACTAGACTTTGTTAGAATTCCTTCATAGATCAGTTGATGCATCAAAGACAAGAAATTAAGCGGAACGTTCCCTTTATTCATATAACATATGATTTTTCTGATAACTATTGAGTGCTGGGGAACACGTACATCACTAAACAACAACTTTTGGGTAGATAAATCAAGCGTAATTAGTCTCAGATCGAAATGCGTTTGTCCATTATACAGGTCCACCAACTATCTTCAAAGCCCCCTGTTTTCACAGCGATGTCATTAATACCATGGATGAAACTACTAGTTGTATGCTAATTAAATCCAGTACACAATTCTATGACAATGACCCGTTATAACGTTGTTTGATGTATGTTCTCGGTATCACTATGATTTAACGACAACAATAACTTCTATTCTGTGAATGCATGTACTTTAAATCATTCGGAAATAATATAGTACTATAAATACAATAATAAACGTCTATACATACTCACTATATAGGTTTACTGCAACATTCAGCGTTACAGATGTTGTGGGTTTCCTCCTGGCTTAAACTGACAAGTCGTGATAGTATTGAAAGAATCTAGAAATCGACTGTAAACCCCAATTTAAAAAGATATATATATATAAAAAGAAAAACACTTATTATTGTAATAAGCAATTAATATTAAAGGCATAATATCACGCTTTATTGACCTATATAATGGACACACGAATCTCGATCTGAGACTAATTACGCTTGATTGATCCACACAGAGGATGTTATTTACTAATGTACTTAGTCCCCAGTACTCAATAGTTATCAAAATATTAATGTTTTATATGAATATAGGGAACGTTCCGCTATTTATCTTGTCTTTGATGCATCGACTGAACTATGAATGAATTGCGAGAAAACGTTGCCTGTGTGTATTATATGTTTAAGTCGTACCACTGAGTTATGTCCCCTTGCATTGCCATACTAAAGCAAATAACAATACAACCATATTCAGGTTGTCTATCAGTAGACTACATGGGGTTGCATTAGATATTTGCGGTGGAAAGGATTTTTGGAAGTACAAACATGATTTTATATATGTCAGGTGAACGTATTTTGCAGTTGTAGCTTAGAACTAGTCCAAAACAAATATAAATATATGTGATATTATGCCTTTAATGCCAATTATTTTCCTATTACATGTGCATGCTGTTGTCTTTTTTAAATTTCAGTAATAAACTCTTTTGTTCTGGTCTGCAAACTCATGCAGTCAGAGAGTGAATAAAGCAATTTAATCTGCATTTTTCAAAACGTTTTGGTCCAGTAGTTTCCATTTTACTTCCTGCTGGGAGATGCCGTAGATTTATAATGCTGTAGTGTCAGTGATACCGTGTCAGTGAGGTGTAACCACAATGTAGTTCTCAGCAGGGTGTGATTTCAGTATGATGAGCAGCAGCTGGCGGGCAAATATTAAATATAAATATTAATGAGTTTATTCTGTGCACCTGGCCACTAACGAAATGGAAATATGTATCTATGTGTTTCATACATTTATTATCTAAAGTAGCGAAATATGTTATTTTAGTGTCAAAACCTGTAATACTATTCCGTTTAGAAGGCAATGTGTATGTTATGAATAATATACTAGTAATGCATGTATATTGTAAATTTATTTATCATATGACATCTAGCTAAATACATGTTCTTTCTTCTTCTTCTTCTTCTTCTTCTTCTTCTTCTTCTTCTTCTTCTTCTTCTTCTTCTCTTCTTCTTCTTCTTCTTCTTCTTCTTCTTCTTCGTCTTCTTCTTCTTCTTCTTCTTCTTCTTCTTCTTTAGCCTGATTTAACATTTTCCAGTAATGAATCAACAGGTACTGTCCAGCTTTGAGAAGTGTTACAGTACACACACCACGTGTAACCGTAGCAGTTTGCAGACTGCATTTGAGTGTCCTGCGTATTGTTTAGCTATTAGTGTGTGAAGTATGTTAAATATTGGCTGAGACGTTCGTGTCGTAGAAGCTAGACTTGCCACATAGAGCAAGGGCGATAATCCCTCGGGTAAATAGTATCACACCTGGCCGTCGTGAAACTATACAGAAACAATCTTCCTCAAATTGCCTACCAATCTCTCCTCGGATAGTTTTTGATACATCGATAATAATGAGAATTGTGTTGGTCTAACCTTTCTTTGAGCAGCGAGATGGGGGTCAGCCTAGGCTCGCAGTGGAGGGAGGGAGATTTCGTGCTGCAGACGATGGGGGTGGGATTAGTTGAGGTAGCACCCACAGCAGGAACGCAGCTGGGTCGCTGGAGATGAACATCAGCGACGTGTCCTGTAGCCAGCTCGCGTACACCCCACACCCCGCGTACACACACCCCACACCCCGCGTGTATAGGAGAGAGAAAGCAAGACATAAACACAGGGTGTGTGTGTGTGTGTGTGTGAGAGAGAGAGAGAGAGAGAGAGAGAGAGATAGGGAGTGAGAGAGAAAGAGAGAGTGTATGTGTGTTGGTGAGAGAGAAAGAGAGAGAGAGAGAGAGAGAGGGGGGTAGAGGAAAAGAGAATGTATTTGATGTAAATAGTTCAGGAGCGCATATTTTTCTAAGTTGGCATAACTTGTATACCCAATTCCTTTCTATTGTGAATAAGAGAGAAAGAGAAAGAGGGAGGTAGGGGGAGAGATATATATATAGAGAGAGGGGGGGGGGGAGAGAGAGATATAATCAAACATTTAGCCATAGAAGCAGGGCCACTGAACCATTTACATAAAATTGTAATGGGAATATTTAAATATTTGTTATAATCGACCTTTCTTTATTAATACGTTTTACTTCTATATTACATTAATACATGTATAGTAATAAATATAGATAGCAATCATTTAATACTTCTTTCATTTATTGATTTGTATTATATTTATATTAATTATTTACCATCTTTCCCATCGAACATATATAAATCATCCTCATATGCTAGCCATAAATTTTAATTCATAAAAGAAACCTAATGTGTCGTGTCACTACCTGCTTAGGAACGCCAACGAATTCCGTATTCTTTTCTCTCTCTTGAACGAGAGCTTATCCGGCATGTTTCACAACGGGAGGCGATGGAGGATAATATCTTAACTAGCTTACTACCGTAACTACAAGCATAAGCCCGGAGAGGTACAGCCAAGCGTGGCTGCAGGTGGCTGCTGACATCACGATGACATGTCACTTGTCATGTAATGGCACAAGTATAGCCGCAATGCGGTGACGGTGATGTCAGCGGGGGCACACGCGATGACGTGGCGTGTGTTTTACCTGTCGCTGTTATAAGCAGACATCGCGGTGTTATTAATACTCGTGGAGTATGTGGACTGTGATTATATTACCAGATGATAATTTCTATTAGTAATAGTTTACATTGAATATACCGGTAGCTTCAATATAGGGTAATAGCATGTTCAGTAATTCGTGCGTAATGTACATGTACTTAGAATTCCGTACACGCGCACACTATACTATACAGCATACTATAAAAAAAGAAATAGTAGATTATAAGTTTGTTGTGTATGTTTGTGATAACACGTGCGCGCGCATGCACACGCACATACATTAGTATATCCACTAGTATACCCTGTACCCACTCAAACGATCACTGTTATACTGAAGAAATGATATTCAATAGCAGTATGTATACTTAGTAGTTTTTAGCAGATATGATATTCAATAGCAGTATAATACAATGATGTTTTAGGTAATAACGTGTATAATTGAACCATCATTTCAATACTTAGTAGTTTTTAGCAGATATGATAGTCAATAGCAGTATACTGTAATACAATGATATTTAGTTAATAGTGTGAATAATTGAACCAACTTTTCAATACTTAGTAGCTTTTAGCAGATATGATATTCAATAGCAGTATAATATAATGATGTTTAGTTAATAGTGTGAATAATTGAACCATCATTTAAATACTTATAGTAGGGTTTTTTAAATGCTAAATTAGAAGTGACTGTAATATATTTTTAATCCTTTTACATTGAATAAAGACTCACAATGTTACCATATTCGCGCAATCCATGTCACGAGCATAACACTGACTCATGGTGCAACCTTGAAGAATAGATATCAACAAGGACACAGTAGATCGACTTTGCAGTAGAACACAGAGAGAGAGAGAGAGAGAGAGAGAGATGGGGAAGATATATTGAGAGCTAGAGGGAGGATCATTAATGCGTGCTCAATATCGTGTTATTAATTGCCATTCACTTTTAATAAATACAAAAATACATTAATTAATGTTTTAACGGTAGCCTATCCAAAAAAAAAGTGTTCACGAATAAACAATTAACCGTGTTGGAATTATGCATGATACACCAAGCATATTCGTTTTACACTCAACATTGTATTATTATATCCGTACTGTATGGCATGCTTTTCATGTTTTGAAAGTATTTTAATATTCAGTTATTCCATGTTTCAGTGACCAATCGTATCAATATATACAATTTTTATCAAATTAAACAAGGATATTATATTCGTTTGTCCATGGGTAAAATTATTATGATAAATTTATGCAATTATTGATATCCATTTTATTTCTGTGGAAAAAATCCAAGAGCGAACATATGTTACGTAATGCAATACAGTATTTATTTGCACAAATTTCACCGAGAATCTGCGTACTGTATATTTTATATCGTTCTCCTTGATTGTTGTGCCACCGCGACACCATCCCTAATAACAGTTTTAGTTTCTCTTTACAATTACTCTAGCCTGTGTTCATTTATTTTTTATTATCTAACGAAAATAGTTTAATACCGTTATTTATAATATATTAACGCATTAATCCATCATATAAGTAGATAATAAGTTCACATTACCGGGAGCGGACAGTGTGATAAACATTATTATAATGATATCAAGTAAAAATACACGCCCTATTTGCTGTGATATACTTCCTACAGAATATTTTTCGATCAGATATTGTATTTTCAAATATTTGCTTTGACGTTAGCAAGATTGTATACACAGGCTTCACGACGACAATAAAATGTCAGTATACTAACATTGACATCTTACAAAGATCATGATTTACATATCAATTATTTTCACGCCGTTACTGTAAATGTATTATGTGTAAAATAACATATTTTGGATAGCAAAATTTAAAATAAATATGTATATATTTGTTTGGAGATGAATACAATATTTTGCGAAAATTAATTTGTATCTGGATTGAGTAAATGTGTTCTTCATATAATAATATAACATTCAAAGATAAAATTGCATGAAAGATATTTTAATCGATCATCTTTTACATGTATATATACATATATATTATACACACAGTCATGACAATATTTAATACGTTGTACCGACGGATAAATATTTGAAATAATAATGCAGTGCATTCTTTACCCTTCCTTCGAGCAGGAAATTGCAAATTGCGACGACGTCGACTTGTCCATGTTCGGATGGCTAGAGACACCACCATCAAGTTAATCAACTTCATAGTTAGCACTTGTTTTCAATAATTAAACAACAGAACAGTTTGAGTTTTAACAATACTGTAAATCACCAGTTTGACATCTCAAATTCCAGTTTGTGTATATATACATGGAGGGATTGAAAACCACGTATAATAGTGGATTTTATAAACACTTTAGCAAGCTTTATCATTCACAGCCACGGATGAGAACGAGCTCTCCGGCGAAGCTATTAAAGTAGCGCCAGCTTTGCTGAGTCCGGGAGAAGGCATGTATGCAGACGTACCAGGCAAGGAAGTAAACGGGGTGGCTTTTAGATGCTGGTAAAGCTCTAGTCCACGAAACTGGGGATCCAGTCCTTGGAAGCCCTGTAGGAAATACGAAGCCCGCCAAGCCGCCAGGGCTGATTCTTGTCGGCTGTACACGGAAGTGGCACACGGAATCTGTCCTGGTTCCGAAGACCGGGGAGAGTCTGACAATAATCTGTCCACTGAGAAGTTAAGTCCAACCTTCGGTAGGAATCTGTCCGGGGAATTAGCAGCAGCCATTTGCATCGGGAAGGGGTGATATGGAAGAGGGGAGTAGCGACTTCCGGCCAGGCCGGGGAGAGAGTATAGCGGGGTGCAGGCTGCATATGGGTGGAGACGGTCCGACTGGAAGGGGTAGGTGGGTGGCGTGATATGAGGAAATCCAGCTCGCTTCAAGGCAGCGAGACGACTTCTAGAAGCAAGGGTCGACCTCCTCCTGAGTTTCCCAGTGGTTCCTCCGATGAACACATCATCACAAGACGGATCCAGCATCCAGTAGTTCCCTTTGCCGGGATCATCGTAGTGTCGTGGGACTTTCACGAAGCATTTGTTAAGGCTGAGATTGTGCCTGATGGAGTTCTGCCATCCCTGCTTATTGTCCTTGTAGTACGGGAAGTTCTTCATGATGAACTCGTAGATTTGGCTGAGGGTCAGTCTCTTCTCTGGGCTGCTTCTAATGGCCATCATGATGAGAGCGTTGTAGCTGAACGGAGGCTTCTCCGGTTTCTTGTCACTCTTCTTCTCCCCTTCTTCACTTCTCCCTCCAGTTTCCTCCACCTTCCCCTCGGACATGCTCTCAACGTCATCGCTCTTGTCCAGGTCTGTGCTCTCGGAAATAATGTCATCGCATGCTCTACCGTACTCGTTAGATATCGCTTCGGAGGCTTCTTCTTTCACGTCGCTGACAACATCCACAAATATGTTATCTCGATCAGCATCACTAGTAATCTGCTCCTGTCTATTGACAACCTCTAAGGAGCCATCATCACCGTCGCTATCCGATTCCTCTCCGAGCATCCTCCTTATACTGAACGGGTTCAGGAATCGTTTAAATGACTTCGCTTTCTTTTCAAACTGAACCATGCTGTCCGGGGTGTATGTGTGTAAAACTCGGCGTGCACACACAGAATGACGCTTGCTACGACTCGTCTCGATGTAAATAGGGAAGCCCGACTCAGTAGCGATCAGCGGGAGGCGATGCGGGACATGTTTCATTATTGTTGTACATTCCACTTAATTACCGCCATTCATAGATCGGAAAATGCACGGCTAACACTCATTGGCTTTCATCGCAGCGAGGCGTGTAGTTACTCCTCCCACAGCGACAAGAGGCATTTTGATTGGCAGGCATTGATTTTGTCGACGTTCAGACGTTCAGGCAAGAGGCGCCGCTACTCGGCTCAGCAGGGAATGGAGAAAGCGAATACAAGAGCGCAGTTTTCTCGCATGTCTCAACTAAACTGTAGGCAGAAAGAAAAACGTTTGATGCACGCTTCGCATTCCTCAAGTAATTCTATTTTGGAGAGGACAGCAACCAAACGGCATTAGAACATTTTGAACAGATCATACTTGTTGGGACTATTCAGTGAGTTTAACAAAACGTGGCGAATGCTAGCAATTATACGAGTCTACTCTTCACTACGTAATCAGTTACCACCGTCTTAAATTGATAGTTTCATATTGTTTTAACCAATTGTACAAATTCCATAAGTATGTAGTCAATTTAGATTGCTTATTAGAATAATTACCAAGAAAAAAACTGAAAACTCGCTTCTTTAGTGAAATGTATGAATGATCCTTGTTCATCCATTTTCCCCAAAAGCGAACAGCTATTAAAGATAATATTTGCGCTATATAAATGTGTATTATAATAATAATAATAATAATAATAATAATAATAATAAAACAAATGATCTCACTGTATACCATTCCATTATTTGTAAAGTTAATAAAATTCGTAAAAGACTAAAGATTGGCAATTAAATCAGAAGTTTATTTATGTATCGGTTTTTAATTACACACACGGTTCACATAATCAAATATGTATCTATGAATGGGATATACTCGCTGTATTTATTCGTTTACAAAAATCGGTGGTTACATCCCGGAGTGTTGATAAATACTTCCCAAAGCAGTAAAACTACATGTATATAATATAATTATCATCGTCATTGCCTCGCAGGCAATCTCCGATGTGATTACGATGAGATTTGATTCACATTTCGAAACGAATTGGACATGTTGAATCTTAATGTAATATGAAAGTTTACTTTTATCAACTCGTAGGATAACAAATATATAAAAAGCCACTCGGTTGAGAGTCTGTGTCTCGTGTGAGCAAGAAGTACATTATATCAGTAATTTAAACCCAAAAAAAAAAACACACAAAAAAACAAGACAATATTTGGTGTCTAGAAATACACCACATTAAATTAATAAAAACTAGACCGTTTTTGCCTATTTGTAAATAGGGTTAACTTTCAAATACAAAAATACCAAAAAAAGATACAACCTTACATATGTTGGGAATACATATTATGAATATTTCAAACCAAACCATACAACACATATGTATTTCCCGTAACATTTTGTAAGTGTTGTAAAAAGTGTTTATGTGTACTTATTTCAGTCAGAATTAGCATAGTTGTCCCGTAACGGATTCGTATCTCTATCTAGTATATTTATTCAAATATTTTCAATGTTCAAGCAAAGGTTGTATACGTCTTTGAAACTTCAGAGAGTATAAATATTGACAGTACAATTTAGTACGTTTGGAAGATCACTATAGTAAGATCAAACTGCCTTTACTGCAACAAGATTAATTGTTACGGAAAGAACTTTACGGGAAGGCCATATTCATGGGAAAGACATGAATGAAATATAAGTTTTTCTATGTATATATTAACACAAATAGGAATGATTCTCCAATTGATGGCATGCTGGTGTATTTTGGGTCATATGTTCTTAAAAAATCCCAGAGATATCAGCATGATCAAGACATAATTTGAACTCAATCAATACAAGAGAGGAAACTACGGTTATATTTCTTGAAGTTATTATAGGAAATACATTTTACTATGGGCACTTTTAAAATTAAAATAATAGTGATACATTTTGTTTATCAAATAATAACTATACCAACAAGATTATTTAGTGCATGGTTCATGATCTCAGCGTTATAATACACTAGCAAAAAATACTTTATACAAATTTCAGCTATGAAAATATTCAAACCTGTTTACTGGGACAGACATGTGTGCATACATGATTTGCATGCAGTAGCAGTGCTAGTATTCTTAATTTCTTAAAATAACTTATGAAAACTATGTTTTATTAATTACTAGTGATAAATTGAACCTATGTTCATAATATTGGTTGTATGTATGTTGTATTGTTATTTCAAATGTGAAATAGCTCCGGACAAAAACATTGTATTTTTAAAAGATTCAATGTTATCATATATAAATTAAATCCGATTTCGACCATTCTCGGGTCATGCCAAACTACACATTATATAGGTTATACTATACGTATTCTACATACTGGCACAGGCAACTGAGGCTCTGAGATTACGAAACTTTTCTGAGTACGATTTCATACTCAACTAAGAATTGTGTTCATAAAACGTTATGTTTTTGCGCATAGCACGTGAGTAGAGCATTACCACGTCCTCAGAAAAGTTTCGGGGCTAAATGAATCATTTGTTTTTCACACACTAGAAGCTAACGGTATTGTCTAGACGTATTGCCGTTAAGGAAGTAATTAATAGATAATTAAATTGTATAATTACTTAGGTCATTGTCGATCATTATTGCAATAAAAGTTGAACTTCCTCTTTCTCTATTTATCTGGTAATTGATTGTGTTTTTAATTAAATTTGAAATATATACTAGTATTCCATGTGCTTTAATGTACTAGGCAAAGAATAAAATTAATCACACAAAGGTTATACAAAGCCAAGTAATAAAAACAGAAACAACGTAGTATTCTTCTTGGTGGGAGCAACTACTTTAACAGTTATCCAACTGTAGTAACGTATAACACTTAAATTAGGAATATCACATTTAGTGGACCTATATAATTGAGAAACGAATTTCGATTTGATTTATCCACCCAAAAGTTGTTATTTACTGATGTACTTAGTCCCCAGAGCCGTATTCATAAAAGGGCCTAAGTCAGTTTTTGATGATCAATATATAGCAACAACTTACTTAAGCCCTTTTTATGAATAAAGCGGCAAAAGTAAAAAAAAGTCATAGTCATAAAAAAAGGCCTAAGTCTACATTCTGACTAAGTCACAAAAATTACAGGAGGCGTAAGTCCTTTTCATCATCACGTGGCTGCCGCAAATCCTAGACTACATTTTCGCCTCAGACGTTCGCTAGACGACTACACACCTTGTTAAAGATCGCGAATATTGCCGGAAATTACAGAACACAGGGGATTCCAAGCCCAAAACTTTAAACCCTTTTATGAATACCGGCACGTCGTCTAAAATTTGAAGTAATACTTGAATGCCAATTTTGAATACCATTGTCCTAAACACGTTTAAAGGCATAATATAACATATATTAATGGTTGTTCTTAGCTGCAACTGCAAAATACATTCACTTGACATACATACAATCTTGTAAAGTCTACTACCAAGAACTCATTGAGCTGAAACACAGTGACTACATAATGATTTTACTTAAAGTCTCTGTTCTGTTTTCTAAGGTAAGGTTAACAGTCTACAATAGCAACATTTTGCTATATCCCATGTCCGCCGGTGTCCGTCCGGTCAAGCGCGGTCAAAGGTCATACGTATAAAAAAAAAAATATCGTACAAAATGGATAAACGGGAGGTATGTTTTTTCTAGAAGGCCTGTATACCTAGAAATTATTTACAAAATAGTTTACTTTTCCGAAGAGATATAGGTGCTAAATACCTAGAAAGTCAATAAACTGTGCGGGAAATCGGCAAAACATTGTAAATAATGTCCATATTCAACTTTCCATTAGTTGATAAACACAGTCATAGTTTATTAATATGAACATTGACTCACAGCTACGGAGAAGGAAACCCTTTTCCAACTTCAAGGTAATCTATAGCTATTGGAAATTCGTTTCCAAATATTTTGATGGTCAGATAATGTTAAAGAAAATCGTTTGTCATACATTACTACGATCAATATATACTGATAGAAATATTTAAAGGAACGCATGTATTGTAACACGACATTGTTGCTAAGCGGTTCTATAAGCTTTCCAATGGAACAAATATGCCCAAGTTTAACAATAATCTTTGCTTGTGTAGAACATGATACAATAAATAAATTACCCATGCATCAAAATGTGATCTTTATTATAGGTAAATTTGAAACTGTGTTATTCTGAGAAATAACACTTGACTTTGCATCTCTAAGAGAGAAATGGCGCAGTAGTTCACGACAAATTGATAACTATGGTCTGCAGTGTTCCAAGAATGTCTGCAGCCATTGCTAAACACATGGGAGACACACTAGATACACAATATTTCAGATTTCTATTAATTGTATCATTTTTATAAAATGCTGTTTACTACAAAACAATACCTTCCCTTGTTTGTTTTCTTTCAGTATGTATATTATAGTGAATAATAGTTCCAAATTCGAGAAAGTATCCTGTTTGACTTGTTGACGTGTATAGCAAATTGTTATATTGCTATTCCTCATGAAATCATACCAATAGCCTGCAATTTTGGACTTAAAGTCAGGTACTATTTCTCAGAATAACACAGATTCAAATTTACCTTTAATAAAGATCACGTTTTGATATACATGGGTAGTGTATTCAATGTATCATGTTCCACTTGAGCAAAGAAATAGTATTGTTAATTTGGGCATATTTGTTATATTGGAAAGCTTATAGAACCGCTTAGCAATAATTTCGTGTTCCTTTAGATTTTTCTCTCAATATAATATTGAAAATTCATAATTATCATTATGAGAGATAAAGTTGTATTTAATTATACAGACCCATAGAAGAACATATTGCAATGCAATACACTTACGTAGTGCCAATGCATGCATAATCATAGAGGGTTTTAAATATAATTCAACAATTAACACAGGTTTATAAGTGGAATATTCATATAATCTAAAATTTGAAGTAATACTTGAATGCCAATTTTGAATATCGTTGTATTAAACACGTTTAAAGGCATACTATCACAGCTATTTATGGTTGTTTTGGACCAGTTCTTAGCTGTAACTGCAAAATACATTCACTTGACATACATAAAATCATGTTTGTACTTCCAAATACCTTTCCACCGCTGATAGACAACCTGAATATGGTGGTATTGTTATTTCCTTCATTATATCAATGAAAGGGGACATAACTCAGTGGTACATATAATACGCAACGGTAACGTCAAAGGGGACATAACTCTAATATTTGCTAGCATTCCTTCTTCGAATAGTGATGCATCAAAGACAAGATAAATAGCGGAACGTTACCTATATTCATATAAAATATTAATATTTTGATAACTATTGAGTACTGGGGACTAAGTACATCAGTAAATAACAACTTTTGGGTGGATAAATCAAGCGTAATTAGTCTCCGATCGAAATTCGTTTACCATTATACAGGCCTAGCAACTGTGATATTATGCCTTTAAGTATTCTATGATTTAAAAAGCGATATATTATTCGACGATATTATGAACCTTCTTCAGTATAATGCTTCATCAGATTGTTCTGCCACCTATGCCAATATCAAAATATGTGATAATGTGTTTCATGTATTCAAGCTGCATAAGTCTATTCATGTGTAGTGCACACATATTTTACAGTTCCTCGATATGCATGTGCATTTATACATGTGTTGTATTATAATAAGTGTACATGTTGCATTTATCGTTACGATTCTTGAGAATCTAGTAAACTAAAACCATTGCTGTGATAATAGTGTTTCGTGCAAGCCTACTTACGCTTGTAGCGGGACCCTAATATT
Organism: Lepetodrilus fucensis; assembly: GCA_032361325.1. Lineage (NCBI taxonomy): Eukaryota > Metazoa > Mollusca > Gastropoda > Lepetellida > Lepetodrilidae > Lepetodrilus > Lepetodrilus fucensis. Next base: position 4,461 of record JAUTBV010091587.1, on the reverse strand, counting down.
TTACATACTATCAATTGTATATAGTTACAAATAATCTTAAAAACGGGGTCTGGCAACGTAGACAACTACGAGAGCGTTACCGCCTATTAGACGTAGGGGATACGAAAGCTATATGAATGGTTCTACCCCATTTGTCAGAACCCCATTTGTCAGACACAAATGTGTTATACAGTTTGTTAGACAGCGTAATTAGTTTGATTGGCTGGCCTCCCTATTGCTATAATGGGATAGCCCAATGAGTTTGGTATTAAATGCAGTCATTGTTTAATTGATGGTAACACTTGCATTGGATAGCGAAACGTGTATGGAAATATGATGAAATTTAGAATTGGGCTGTTTTTAATAACTGAATGCAAATGTATGCATTATTAGTCCAACAAACGTACGGATATGTTTTATTAATTTTGTTATTACGTTTGTAAAAAATGTTTTGTTGACTGGTTTTGACAAATCAGACGTAGATCTACTGGCTCCGCTCTACAAGTCCCTATGCGCGCGCGCACACACACACACACGCACACACACACACACACACATTTTAACAAAATAGCAAATAAAAGTGGAAACATTAAATTAATAGCATGTATTACTATCAATCCATTAGATAGTAGTAGTATTAATGTTGTATATAGTTTAGGTTCCAATGTGGTACACTTCTTTGACATTTAATAAATAGATCAACATTGATGAAGATTCTCCCTTCATATTAAATTGGCTAGAATTCCAATGGATAAGTGTAAATAAGATATAAAGAGTATTGCTTATTACTTTTCATACATTATAAAACTCATTAAAGTGTAATTGCTTGCAAAATCTTTCAGAAATATTAAGTTTTACTATACCACCCCCCACATTTTCAAAAATAGTAAATATTCGCAAAAGACAAGTTATTAAATTTGAAAAATTAAATTAATGGCATGTATTGATTTCAATCCATTAGATAACATTAGTAGGCATGTTAGATAAAGCTTAATGTTCCAATGTTATACTTTCGTTCTGAGATTATTTAATAAATGTGTCAATATTAGTGAAAGGTTATGTGTCTTATAAGTCGACTTAAAGTTCCGTTATTTTTGTTGGGCCGTGGTCATTATTCACATAGCTAATGGACTAGAGATTATCTGGGTGTCTGACAGATGGGTGTCTGAAAAACAACGAAACTAAATTAGGGAAAATATAGTTTATCTACCATTTAAGTAGGTTGTATATATGCAAATGCATTTCGATAAGCATTCTCTCGCATCGATCTGGTATAATAAGTTATATACATTCATCTATATATATATATTTTTATTTTTTATTTTTTGTGTGTATGGGTGTATGTGTGTGTGTGTGTGTGTTCGACCATATGCACACATAATTCACTCTCTCTCGATCCTCTCTCTCTCTCTCTCTCTCTCTCTATTTCATCGATTTTCCTTTATATTTCGACTACAATAATATATGACATCAGATACACCGATCTATATAAGTATGAAGTTAAAAATAAAACACTGAAGATTTGTCTATGTGAGTATCACTGTACTTGCGAAACTAATAACGACCAAAGAAAACATAAAACAAAATATAATTTCACATCTAGGAAGACGAATATTAAAAAAGCAAAACTATAAGTAGTTCTAGGTGTCTTCAAGAAAATTGATGTAGTGCTTGTATTGTATAGGTCGAAGCCATATATCAGTTTGGAGCGTCTCCAGTCGTGTTTATATAAAGGGCTAATCACTCGGCACTTGTCTTCGCACTTTAGGTACATTTACACTGACCATCTGCAGTGATGTTCATGCTAACGCCTGTACAAGTCGGCCAGGGAAGGTTAGAACTCAGAGCTACGCTTGACCCCATTTCTAATCTTCCAGTAACACCAATCATATCTCCAGCTGGCAATATTGGTACCCTGGTGGCGGTGAGTTTCCGCTTGTCTGTTTATTAAATGTATTTATTTATTAAATCATCACTGCTAAACATTCTTATTAGCGTGTGTGTAGTATGCTAATATAATTATTACAATACGTTAATGTAATTTTACAACAGTCAGAAAGACAGACTATACAATATTTAACACTAGGGTGGTATCCGGTACTCTAAATAATCTGATTGTGTTGCGCATTCGTAGACACCGTAATCTGAAATGAACGCTCTAATAAAAGTGTGCACAATATATATAAATTATTACATTAGAGTATAATTAGATTGGGGACTAATGTACGAGTACAAATGTACAAATGTTGCAGGATGCGCAATAGACCACTATGTAGGTCATAGCAATTATACGGGGAAAGTCTACGTCATAATGCTTAATAATATTGATCGTACATTTTTAAACAACATGAATGTTTGACGCACATTGGTATAGTATTGGACTTCGGAGCCAAAGGTTACAGGTTCAAATCCAATATTTGCGAAAGTTACCTTTCTGACGATATAGAAAGGATGCACTGTCTGTAGAGTGGCAATGCAGTTATAACATCCTTGGTCTTGTCAGTACCAGCCAGTGCTCGCAGGTTTACTGCAACATTCAGCGCTATGGATGTTGCGGGTTTTCTCCTACCCTAAACCAGCTATGGATGTTGCGGGTTTCCTCCTGCCCTATGCCAGTAACTATACCTAAACTCACACGTAGTGATATTAGTGAACCCCAATGTATAAACAAAACATATTGTGATTTGATGACCTGTGGGTTTATAGTTCGTTCGTTAACGCAAGCACGGTTTGTTGAGATATAGATCATGGTCAAACGTATACCTGAACGTTTATAAATTTATTTTTTCTACGCAATATTTTGGTCAACAAACTACATTTTCCGAATTCTCCACTGGTTTTCAATATTTTTATATTTTACGTAATTTTTTTGTTAGTTTTCTTTTTATTTCGCGATAGAAAATATGAAAATATTGACCCATGAGGAAAATGTAGCTTGTTGCCCAAAATACTTTTGTATAAAAATCAAATTTACATACTTTCAGGTAAAATAAATTTTCTCAATAAATATGTGAAGCAACTCGTGATTGTATGCCTTTAATGTTATTATATTTATTTATAAATGGCATATGACACATAATGTCAATTGGAAAACACGCCAATTTCAATTTACCGCGTAGCACTTACTTTTCAACATTAAATGTTCTAAATGTTAATGTTGTCAATAATAGCAAATAGTCAGGTGGCTTAGGTCCATTTTTTAATTTAATCGTGACACGCTGGATGAAAGCACCAAACTTTCTAAAAACAAAGTTGACATCATATACAAACATTATTAATGGGGGTGCCCGACCGGATGTACTTATTTGTCGAATGATATCTAATTCTTTCAAGGTCTCCAAAGTACGCAGTGATTTGTTCTATGTAATAAGTTGTCGGTAACCATCATTATTTTGACGTTTTGTTTACTTCCGGTTTTGAGAATATTTACGTAAAATAGAAACAAAATTAGACGAAAATACACTCCACTAGTGGTAAATGCCAGTCTTGGCACACAATGTATATTACTTTGCACAAAGGTAACAACAAATTTGATATAAAGAAGCAAAATAGGCGTAAATGTACCAAAACTGCTCTAACGTCAGTAGCAGGTCTCTCCACTCGCTGTACGTAGCACTTGCCGACTTGGATGATTGGAATTAGTACTTATTAGAGCTATCATTGTTGTAAACGGCATATATTTAAGACATAACATGCATAATGAAGTGTCTGAACTGATAGGCATAATAATAAATATAATATAGCATTGTCTAGTCAACGGCAAGGTGCTTGTTGACGCTAAAACAGTAGATACTATTGTCGTGATCACTCATTATTAAAGCTATAGACGAGAGCGGCTTAAGATTAATTTTGATAGATGTTTACTTATTCTTTAGAGAATTATGTCGGTAATAATTATTATATATTCATAGGCATTTTTCTCTAATTATTCAAGGTGTAATTGTGTGTGTATATTGTCTTGTGGAGAAAACGATCGAGAATTAAAATTCCCAGCACATAATGAGAAAGGGTTGAAATAGTATGCAGACTTTCTAAATAATGTGAAAGAGTTTCAGGAACTGAATCTCAGTGGGTGTAAAAGTGCTGCAGAATGTTTTGAAAATTGAAAATTGAAAATTGGGAAAAAATTATAGATGTTAGTCTAGAATAGACGAAAAAGCAAACACTGATGAACGTGCATCTTCTGTTTGGACTCTGGTGGTGGAGTGCTGAATAACTGCTCAATAGTCTGGTACAAAACCGTTATCACGCACTGCTGAAGGAGATTTAACCCTCGTAGGATGGAGCTCGAGACTTTACACTAACTCGGACCTCCACTTTTATATATGGCATACATGTAATATTAAATGAGGAAAATCATTTTAAAAATATAAATAGCAAAACAATAACTCTAAGAAAATATTCTATATATTGGATGGACTTTCATTTAATAATATTCATAATTAATTACGTAAATTAGAGAAAGATAGTTCAGTGACAGAG
>JAUTBV010091576.1:0-18251 GCA_032361325.1 Lepetodrilus fucensis | reverse complement strand
GTGTGGTGTGGTGGGGTGTGTGTGTGTGTGTGCGTGTGCGTGTGCGTGTGCGTGTGCGTGTGCGTGTGTGTGTGTGTGTGTGTGTGTGTGTGAAGGACAGCAAAGAAGTGTATGTAATAGAAGACCTGGGATTGGTGTGCATGGCCACAGCATTTTAAGATATCCTGTATTGAAATCTTCTAGTTTATGATCAGCTTTTCATAAAGGCATTACCATCAATCATAAATTGCAAGAGTGATGGTAATGGTCTTAAGCATGCAGAAACTATAGCATCTTATCTGTCACGACCAAGCCATCAATTTACCATATTCTAATCTGCAGACACATAGCTGCCAATTTACTTGTAGACATTATAGTACCGAACCAGAACACCATGGAACATAAATAGGATGTGAAAACTAGCGGAACAGGTCTGAGAAACCTGTGTAGAAACAAGCACTCCAGTTTCCATACCGGAGTAATTATAGGGCTAAATGAAGTGATTCAAAATAATCCATAAATTCTGCTTCACATCAGAAGACCAACTGTCTGTTTGTTTACATGGTAGAATTGATACGTCAAACAGATTTCCTCCTCCCATTGAGAAGAGCTCCCATCTGTCTCGTGCAGGTAACTCACACACCGTGGCTTGAAAAGAAATTCTAATAAATTACCAATTGCATGCCACCCACCCATAATCCTGAACCAATGTGACTATGGTTTTACGATCTGGAAAATCTCATGGATGCACTTAATTACTTTGAATTATATCAATTAAATGCTCTTTATTATCTGGATTTTTGTAGGGAGCCATGCTAATGAGGGCTTCTGTTTCCCAGGCTAAATGTCCGATGGTGTAACGGTAGAGGTGGTTATAACCTGAGCCATGATGGAATCGATCAAAGATTATTCTGGTTGTGACGAGCCGGTGGAATTGATTCCAGGTGTTCAGCAGGAGAGATTTGTGGTCACATCCGGTAGCTGGAAGCAGATATTCCATGGAATCCAGGCCAACACGAGGAGCTAGGATCATAGTCACTGATTTTACAGTCACAGCAAGGCATAGTGATACAGTTATAGACCGACTAAGCTAACTTATGATGGGTTACAGATTCTCTCACAATTTGATAGCAGAAGCTGTACTGGTTATCCTATTATCGCCCAGGACCTATTATCGCCTACTGTTCAAATTTTCCTTCTGTAAAGATGAAATGCAATAGGGTTATTAGATGTTTTTACCCAGAATGCATCACATAGCAGAGATCACAATTAACAATGTATTGCATATTACTATTAGACATGTTAGATACAGCATGATGCATAATGTTTCAAACTTATCTTCAAATTAACAGGTAAATTTGCTATAATTTCCAAATTAGATCAACACTATTTTTTCGTGCCGATGCAACTCTTACTGACTTACGGAAACCATTATTTACATTCAGCGGAGAATGTCAGCTGAACCACGGCTATTTTACAATCATGCATATAGACGACTTATGATTATTTGAAGCTGTGAACCAACGGCTGGGGTAACATCAGTCATTAAATTCCCACAAACTGGATGTCATCAAACTGCCAGACAAACTTGGGCAACAAAAATTGGCATTCCACAGGGGCAGTCATCAAGAGACATACACATAAAGCAGGGGATCTTTTATGTATTTTGCTATAACTTGTCTCATTAACAAAGTGGTACTTATTAATTTGTAGGGAAATGATAATGAAAATTAGAAAATTACAGAATCCTCATATTGCAATGAAGCAATGCTTCCAATATTATTAAACATGAGGAACATATTACTAACCCTCTCCCTGCTGAAGTTGTAATAAATTGAAGAATACAACAACAAAAAACACCACAGAAACTGTGATCTTTTGGTTTTGCTGATGAGATCAAATGTCAACATCACAGATGAAATCAATGTTGACAAATAAATGCAAAGGTCCAAAAATGTAAATCCAGTGCGAGACTTCCTATTACTTAAGCTTCACAATTGTCACTCTGTACAGACAGTTGTGAAGCTGACTTGTTACTGAAATGCCAGTGAGCATCAAGACGGATTCCTCCAGCTTTCCCTTATCTGTGGCGTCAAAGATGGCACCCCAAACTACCAGAGTTAAATCAATAGAGTCATCACTACTCTTAGGAACTGTTGGTGAGGAAGAGTAACTTGGCCTTTTCCTACATGACTTGCCTCTATTCAGTTAGACGACCCATCCTCCCTCCATCTGGCACTGGGGACTTCCAGACAACAGCTACTGTAGACCACATCTATTCCCACTTGCAGAGCTTGTAGACACAGTGGAAATTAATCTCTCCCTCTCTCTCTCTCTCTCCTCTCTCTCTCTCTCCTCTCTCTCTCTCTCTCTATCTCCTCTCCCTCCCCCTCCCCCTCATATCATATGTGTATGGATTACGTATTATCACCACTTTTAATTTATAAATATATTGGTCGACATGTCTAAAACTATTAAAAAAAGATCGATCTATCAGCCATGTGATTTTCTATGGAAATGCGCAAATTGTATGCGCAGACGTATTTCCTGCTTTAAAATCCAGACAATTTGTTGTTTTTGACACGGTTTTCTGTGAAATATGAACATAGCATTGTTTATTCGTATGGGTGTATGTATTTAATATTATTATTTAGAATTCTTTATATTTAAGTGAAATAGATGAAAATAACTGAAATAAAAATGGGATCCATGTTGAACCCCACATTTTATCCAAATCCGCAGTGCATGGAAGGGCGTTATATAGAGGGAAAACTCTATCTCAGAAATCTGTTATGATTGGAGGAGAATCATCAACAATGACTGTATTTCCTCCTTACTGTTATAGCCTAGCAGATGTCTGCCTGCTTGTCTGCGATACACCCCAGACAACATGCTGCTTTCCACATTTCTTTTATCAGCAACGTTGAAGCAATCTAATTTAACTTGTAGAAAGAACAGCGTTGTGTTGTGGTAATGTAGCCGGGTGTGATATAAGATGCTCCTACTGGTCTGGATGAGATGATCCATGGTTAGCACAGGTAAGCCAGTTGGTAACTGATCACTACATGCACAACCAGTGGATCCTCATGGTAATACTCCATCTAGAACTCACTCAACTACTTACAGACTATCATGCTTTTCCCTGTTGTCATAGGGCTGTACATGTTGCAAAGATTACAAATACATGTATAACATTCTATTTTCCATTTAGCTTGTGAAATATATTGTCTATATATAGCATTTCATTACCATAATGTAAAGTGAATGAAAATAACGATGGAGATTTCCATCGTGACTTTTATTTCAGTTGACAATAATAATATAAAATTTACATCCATATTCCTTAATTGGCCAATATGTAACTCAAAACATTGAGTTTTAATTCGCAGCAGTATTATTTCACCCATAGGCGATGACAACTCAAAACAATCACATTGATAAATTTCATGAAAATAAAAACAAATTTAAATATTAAAATAAATCTATTCATGTAATTGTAAATTCAAATACATTGATGATGCATCCCACATTTCCATATTGATGAGTGTGGTTCAGCCACAGGAAGATGCTACACTTAGACAGGCTAGACAACTATTCCTAGCTGCATTCACAGAGAATCCTGTCTAATAAACACAGCACATGTGCTACAGTACTAGCAGTATTGCAGTCTGTTTTCTTAGTCATATAGCCACCTTCATACCTGAATATTCCAATGCATTTTAATGGATGAAATGATCCCTTAAGTGAACATTTATTTTCATATCTTAATACTTGTTGTTACCTGAAGTATTGATTATGTATCATTTTCTTTTATGATGGAATGTATGAAGAACTATCCTTGATAAAGACATTAAAGAATACATCTGTCCATATCTGGCAACAATTAAATTGACAAAATTAAGTGTTGCCATCAGAAATTGACGACTTAGAAAAGAACAGGTGTGTGCTTCAACAAAGATAATTTTTAAGGTGCATTTTACATGAAGACTATAAAGAAGAGTATTAAAATAGAAATGTTAAAAAACAACTTCACATAATCACAGCAATATGTCTTTCTTTAGATTACCAGAGGTTCTGAAGAACTCTCTTTTGATGTCTCTGCCATCTACAAGTCAGCACAAAGTGAAGCAATTTGTCCTTCCAATACATTAGATCTTTGGGTTGTGGATGCCCCAGATCAGAAAGAAGTTCAAAGATGAGTCAGATGAAAAGAAAAGCTGCTCATAGAGGAGTATCAGAACCTTCAGACATGAATATATTCAGAAATGGGCAGTGTTTAAAATGTTCGTCAGACATGAAGATATTCAGAAATAGACAGTGTTTAAAGTGTTCGGGCCAATGGTTCTCGTATCACCTTTGACAGCTTTGAACTGCTGCCGAACTGACCTACATTCAATAATTGGAATGACAATGCACAGCCTTATCTGGGTGCTTCATGTAGCTGGAAGTAAGTGAGGTTCTTCAAGCTAAAACAGTTTCTGGCAGAGACAACAAGGCAATTGTCTGCAGAACTCATGGAAGTTCAAGTGGCTTGCTAGACACTGGCCGTGACTATACACAAGGAAAATGGAAGAAATGAGGAGCACCCCATACCAAGTGAATCAAAGTACAGGTCAGAAGCAGACAGCAGTATTTAATCAGGACCTCTATGGTGCTACCTTCAAACATAGAATATACAGAAAGGTTTCGAAAATATGGCATGGTCTGATAAAACTAAGTTTAAAGTGTATCAGATTTGAATGAAATTATTGTGAGACATTTGTGATGCTATGAATATTTGTTACTCTAGCACCCAGTCTATTGGAAGACAGGCAATACATAACCAGATGAGACTTCTGATTCATGTAAACATCTACAGACTACGTGGACAGAGAATCAACACTGTACCTGACATCTGAAGTCTTTTCAGAAAAACCCTGTTTACTCTATGAAGTGAAATACTAAGGACATAAGACAGAATGACATATATAACTGTCAGATTTTGATTAGCTGGTCAAGCTAGCACACTTCCTGTCTGATTCTAAGAAAATGTGTAATTTCTCATTCACATTTAGTTATGTATTTGATACTTTACTTCCAATAGTTATAAAAACAATTAAAAAAATTAAAAACAACTAGGTTAGCAGATTTGATAGCATAATATTCAAACTGTTTGTATATTCAAAATGATTTGTTTCTTATGATCTGAATTGATTTCCACTTCTAGAACATCTCAATTGAATCATGTTGCTTTTATTATTATACATGATTTTTCGGCTGCACCAAACGGTACAACCAGACTGAGAACGTTAGGGATCGTCCACGATCAGGTCAACTTCTGGTTACTATGCCCAGTGAGTGAGTGAATATGGAGTTTAACGTTGCTGCAGGAATCTACTATGCCCAGACAGGACAGACAGATGCTGTGGAACCATCAGCAAGACTGCTTCCTTTCCACTGCAAAAGCATCTAGTCAAATTGTTTGACGTCACAGCAAGGTCATACAAGACGAGTTACGTTAAATCGTGCGTTCGAAATTACATCTGTTACATTTGGTATAAAACCTGACAGTGGTCTCACATGAACTGTGATAAGATCTTTCTTGTTGATGTTTCAGTACAAATTGCTTTGCTCCGATTTGTTTTACTCCAATGCTTCAGTTTTCATATGTTATAAACATTTCCTATACAATACTTGTCATTTTTAACAGTTATAAATTGAATTTACATTTTCAATTCATATACCAGGGTATCGTTTCTCGAAGCTCTCTTATCCGCTAAGAGACCATAGCAGTGTATTATCTATCGGCAAAGAGAGTGCTATGGTCTCTTAGTGAATAAGAGAGCTTCAAGAAAGGATGCCCAGGTAAATTAATATACCTCACAATTTCAGAGCAATTAAACAGGTTTTACGCAGACAATAACACAGACACAAACCGATGTCCAGAAAGGTCATATGAAGAAACCTACAATTACAAGGTGTAATAATTCGGCAAGCAGTTATCTGGTTATTAACATTTCAGCAAATGCTGGGTCCAGGAAGCACCTGTTGTGATACTACAATAGTAGGTTCCACTGGAGGCACTCAATACATGGCTGGTGCTCATACAGCTTCACTGCTTCTGAAACGTTCTGAGATTCTTTTTACTTTCTGAATTAATAGGGCAGTTTGGTCACAAATTGCACTAAAATATGCAACCAATTCCATCATAATAATTTCACTAACCCTGATTTCAATTAAAAGTTGTACTTGTCTTGTCAATAATATTGTATTTCCTCGAATAATAGCCTTACTAGTCCTACATGATTATGCAATGTGTATAGTGTCATTACAGTGTTGGGGTGTGGAGATGGTGGCGAGATAAAACAGTGGCAGAGACCCAGACTACACATTAAACAGCCTTAATCTCTTCCTGGGGACCAGTTAACATGTTTCATTTGTAGAACTCTTCAATAAAGCTTAATCTACTATCACTGGAGCAAGGCTGAGAGATGATTGGGACGCAATGTCTTCATAAATACTGCAGTTATCCTGGTCGGTTTAAGTGTACCAGATGTACTTGGTATACCATAGAGTACCACGTTAATTCTTATGTTAATTCTTGCACTATTAAATTATATATATATATATATATATATTTATTAACAAACTTGTTTGCATTCATTTTATATCTAATATTATTTGTATTCATTACTTCATATCTGGACAACATTAGTGCATAAATATGTTTACAAATATTTTATAAGTCAATAGTAATCTTGAATTCGCTAATGTTCCAAAATAACAGCTATAGGTGAATGTATACTGTATGAATAATAATGATGTGACAGACCATCTAGAAAGCCTACTTATGTTTTGAAGCTATTAATAAAATAACCAATCAGTTGACCAAACCACCAATCTTGGGGCCCAAGCAACAGATCATTGACCACACACCCACACACACACACGCACACACAAATGTTAGACATTTACAGGAAAGGAACCAGTACCATAAGCTTTTGCAGGATGAATCCTTTAGCATATGCCAGTAGAAATAGTGATAGCAACATTAATATCTGAAAAACTCCCATTCATTTAATCATGATTCACTATACATGAATTTACTCCAAGGAAATGCTTGTGAAATTGTTAACAAATATTGCAAAAATACAAAATATCCATGAACTATTTCCACTGCTGGTGGGTGGACATTATATAGAAGGCTTCTGAGGATCAGACAAACAAATGAGCGGCCATTTGGCAGACGTCACTACAAATGAGGGCCGTCCTAAAACTGATGATCTACAGGGCAATGTGGTGAGTCGAGTGACGCACACAATTTGTTCAAGTGTAAAATACTGGGGCTTCTCCATATTCAGAGGGCATTTTTCATTTCTAGTTCCTGAGAATCAATAAGCTAGTGATCACCATCCCAACACTCGGCAAGCTTGTTACATATATCTGGGTCTCTTGCCATAGTCCACACATTTCTCTGAGTGGCAGCATTCTGATTCCAGATGAAGATGTACTAAAGGTCACATATATTCCTGTAGAGCATCCATACTGTCACCTCAACCAGCAAGAAAAAAACATTTTCAGATCATTACTTAAAAAAACACCTGTACCTTCCAATTTGCCAGAAGCAAATGTTTCATGCACATAATGAAACCCACTTGATACAGGTATTCAATTAGGTGCAACTATAATACTTAACCTTCCGCCAGCTGCAGGCACTGAGAGATGCCCTTTAGGCCTGATACAGCAGTAATTGTGTGATCTGTAGAGAAGGTCAAGTTATATAGCACTGAATAATAACACCCACCAGTTTATATAACTGCTACTATCTAGCTCTAAGACAAGGCTGAATGAAGACAGTGTTTGAAATGTTCTAGAGAATTAACATGCTATGAATACAATATTTTCAATTATCATTGATAAATAAAAGAGAAATGTAGACCTATCTGAAACCCACTTAATACCAACCAGTACAATATTCCATGGCATCAGTGCCCAACCAGTGGTAACCTAATAGCCACCCCATATACCACTACAATAACCACCCCTAATAGCCACCCCATATACTGCTACAATAACCACCCCTAATAGCCACCCCATATACTGCTACAATAACCAACACCAACACCAAAGGGTATATATCCTAAATAATACTCATCTTTTTGCCCATGGTGATAATCATGCCCAACTGGAATATTTAATTCCGTGCAGATCTGCACAAATTATTGATCAAAATATGAGAGCTAGATCTAGTAATATGACTTCTGACACATGGTAGCATGAGCACACATCAGTCAAGATTCCTAGAGCACAGTTCAGAGCACAGGGAACAAATGCCATCATCTTGCCTGTGTGTGATACCAGGGGCCCCAGGGAAGTGGTGTGTATACCGTGTTCTGGCGACTGTCTTGGGCAGGAGTAGCCCAGTGGTATTGCACATAATTCCAGTTCAATTACCACAAAACTAATGGTCGGATAGTTAACATTCTACATATTGGAGGTGACTGCTAATCATTGGTAATCTCTCAAGTTTCAGTTGATAATTACTATGTAGTGCATTAGTGGAGTTTACAGAAGTGTCATTACTTAGGGCTGGTGGCTGAAAATACAGATATAACATGAATGTATTGCTGTGTCATGTTTGTACACACAATTAAGGCAAGGTTGTAAGCAATCACTGTACATACTAATGATGTTGTCAGTATTTTACTTAGGTAATGCAACTTTTAGAATAAAGATAGTTCTGACTAAGACATCATAAATAATGCCTGAATATTAGAATGGACATATCCTACAGTAGATGTGCATGTTGGTTCACATCAGTGCAATGGAATAATATCCAGTTCTTCCAATTTATATATAAAGCCAGAAACGGCTTTCCTGATGTGAAATGACTGTGATATCCCTGTGGACACCGTGGGTGACGTATTCCATGAATAAGCTTTCTCCTCTATTAAAACTGTCATTTAATTCCAGATGCATCTGTGTGTGCATGGCAACGTGATACAAGCTGCACGCCTGCTGGATTAACTCATTAACTTTAAGTGCAATTGACATTGAACTACAAGCAGAAGCTATCAGGCCCTGTGACATATTTTTACAGTTAGTTTGTAGATGCACACATAAGAAAATGTTGTGAGTGATTCCAATGATCTGCATATATGGAGGGAAGACTAGCCAAACTTACTGTGCAACAGTAACACTGCCATATATTACAATTAAACAGCTATGGTAAAGAAGAGCTTACAGGGCTATGTGTTACTGCAAAACAATTACTGAAGAACTCAAATCTGGTGAATTATAAATACACCTAGCAGGACAACTGCAATACTTCCTAATACTTCCTAATACTTCCCTGCTTGGAACAACGTCCTCCATGAACAAAATCATACCAGGCTCCTGGACAAAGAAAGGAATTGGAACCTTAGTGTTTTAGTCAGGTTTGTGCCACTATTCCATTCATCCTCCTAAAAGGTTTGACAGAGCTGGTTGAAATCAATTACAAGCTGAGTTAAACTCAATAAGTGACACATATATGATGGGTGGGTTAGCTGATTACAGTACAGTCGACAGAGAAACAAGCCTCATTGCAAGCTAACTCTAAATGGCTGTAACCAAATATCAGCTTTGAAATTAGCCACAGACTGTAATTACACTGTGTTATTACATTCTATGTTAATTATGGTTCAATATCTTGACTAGTTTGCACAGCAAGGATACCAATACCTCTCCAGCCATATAACCACTATTCCTGCAAGGTCAACAACATATGATACATCCTTAGCCATAACAATATTGTATAAACCTGATCAACACCTAAACAGACTTCAGAAATTAATGTTCAGACTTCCATTAGACAAAGACACTAAGTTCAACGTGCAACACATACACACACAAAAAAAGGCTATTTAATGGTAATGTTCACAAAATGCATATCAGAAAGATCCTACTGCTAACACAGGATTATATTCTTTGATGTTATATATATTTGATCTTTGACATCCAGAGTATGGATTTTAATCTAGAGGATAGTATTTTGTAAGCTGATCATTTTCATACTCAACTGCATGGTCACTTTAACCCTTTAACTACCAGGAGCGCCTACAGGCACTCTAATTGTGACGTCGCTATCCTCAGTAGCGCTTATAAGCCCTCTAAGAATGACGTTACTATCCTCAATAGAGCCTACAAGCGCTCTCAGCGTGACACTGCTATCCTCAGTAGCTCTTATAAGCGCTCTGACGGAGGGTCATCATAAATACGTATAGCGTATAAATAAATATGTCATCATAAATACGTATTCAACAAATCAATACGAATGTTTGCATATGAATAAGGCAGTGATTACTTGTTATGTATATCGTATAATTAAGACTGGATACTAAACTGATCTTGAAATATTGCAAGCTTAGTTTGCACGAAAACCACTTTTTTTTTGTTCAACAATAGAATTCAACATTCGAACGACCTATAGTTCAGTATTTGTTGAAATGACAGCGGCACATTTACGACCATGTACTTTATGTTATAAACGTTTAATCGACAATAAAATGTTGCCATAGCATAGACTATACCTACTTTGTTAATTAGATTTACTGCTGAACCAACACATATTCCAATGTTAGCAAAATCTTATCAACATATTTAACTGGAGATGTATAAAAATAACTACTTGTCCAATGAATTGGCCTAATTTAATTTGTGTATGCTGTAGGTTTTTAACCAATCATTTGTGACAACGTGTTGGGATAGCCCTTGCGAAATGTATGTTTAGCTTTCCCGCGTGCGAAGTTAACATTCCTTCAGATACTCAGTAACTTTGAGCACATCTAATTTCAATATTCTCTCTCCATCAATCTGGTATCACAGACAGCAATTCTGATTAAGATTCATTATACACTATGATCAGACTAGATAGGTCTACGGATTTATATTATGATACAGAATCTGAAGAAGATATAGACGATCAAGAAGTGGAAGGGACAGATGGGCCACAGTCCACAATCCTTGAAATAAATCGTAAATACGACTTACGCATTAATTTTAAGTGAAAAATAAAATTAAGTTTAGTGTCTTCAAAAACCTAGTAATGTACATGAATTATACACATTGCCAGTGCCATTAGTTTTTAAAATTACGGTACAGTATTCCAATTATGTTTACAGGGGCACCAGAGCCACCATATAATTTTCTTCTGATGATACTTAAACTTTTGTTCTACAAAGCGAAATAAATATTAGGGGTCAATGGCAAAACAAATAAATAACAACAACAATAACACAAATCAACAATCAAACGAAAAAACAAACATCTGGAAGATCAAATTGTCACTATTCAATCAAGCCGTACCTTGTACGATAAGCATTTGGTACCGACTTGACGGCTGGCCACTTTTAAAACAGTTCTTACGGGCTTGTTTTATACATGTATATTATACAATAATGAAGTAAAATAAGGTTATATGCTTTGCAACAGCAGAAATAATTCATGACTGGATAGTATAGGCGCTATTCAAATGCTGTTCAATCTTTCATATTTCTTCTTCGGTGGTAGGGCCTAAACTTGTATGTTTTGAATATTGTTGAGTACACATTTATTGATATAAAGTAGTGGTGTAACATTAAGTTGATAAGTCGACTTATTGCGATAGTGTGTTTCCCCGATAGCAAAATATCAATAAGAAGCTTAGCAATTGATAACAATTACCGACATAGTATGATGGAACATCGATAGTTTCGACACCTTTTTTCCTCTTTTAACTCGGCTTCTTTTCTGACACTCCAACTTGTCCTGATCGTAACAGACACTTCTACCTTGCATTGAAAAACATTACTAATGACGTCAATTGCAGCTTATACTTATAAGGAAAGATATCCAATTTCTGAATAATCGAAACTGACCTAAACACATTTAACTTAATTAACAGAGTATAGCTACGAACATGTCTTTAACATTCATTTTGCACTCAAGTACTATCGTGATACTATCACGATATGTTTGCCAAATTGTGATAGTATCGTAATTTTCACTATCGCAATACTATCGTGATAGTGAAATTACCTGTGATAGTCACCCCTATTATAAACATTACTTTTTGTACGCTTTTTAAAATAAATAATATTGAACATGTTCACTGTAAATCGCAGGAATTTGCATCTCAAGGCTTCTATTTTTTTCTTTGAAACCCGACAGTAATTGGTGACGGAAATCGCTAGTGTGCGGCCGCTATTATCTTGAATGTTTTTCATTTACGGTTGCAACAGAGCATTACTTTTAGGGTACCGGAACAAAAACCTAAATATCAGATGTTCAATAAAACCTGGTTACACTGAAGCAGATATTGAATGGCAATCGGTATCGAAATAAGCTGTACAGCTTGTTTACCAATTCTCATTCTTTGCTGAATAAAAATATGTTTAAATCATATTGAATGGCAAAGTCAATTTCCAATATAGCCATGTACAAATATACTTGCGTCGTACTTTGATCTTGATTGGCATCACAGAGGTGAACGCATTTGACAATACCGTGCACAAAGTTTCATCTTCCAAAAGTGACCGAACTCTACAAATGTATGTGACCATACCGTATACTCTACATCTCGACAAACACTGATACCTTCTCAAATATAGAAAAGTTATTAATCATATAAACATAAGTCTCTATACTTTGCGTATTATGAAGACAGGTTTTTATTAACTATTTCAGGTATAATGAAGAGTTGAATATAAGGACATGTGTTGATTTGTCGTTTCGTGTCACTTCGATTTAATTCGAAAATGTCAGCAATTGCAATTCGGAAACAGCGCTGATTTGATAAGTTAATTATGTGGCATGTAATGTTACTTATCTAGAAAACAATACAAGATAAAGTTATTAGCAAATAAAGGATCCAAATACATGCACTTACACCTCTTTTGCAAAGATTGTTTTCCCTCGTGAATGTGTTGCCATTTTGCTGTGACCATACAACAGTACCATGTTACCAGAAAGTGATACAGTTCTACACAATAATTACCTATTTAGTTTTTTCTTTAGGCTTTATTTTCACTTTTTGCCATTGTGATTATCAAAACATTGTAAACTACAGGCAACAACTTGCTTATGCGCAACAACTTGTTTATTCGCCACCGTATTTAGGTCAGATTAGGATTGACGAATATTGTCTTTCCACGCCAGTAGTATCGTACCACGTAATTAAAATTGTCACAAATATAAGTTTATGTGGGCAATATTAATATAACTGCATTAGCAAAAGCTGTTTCTTTAGTGCAACCTCACTTTGCAGAACCAAAAAAGTGAAATTACGTCTTAGTAGTTAAGCCTGAAAACGACGTCAGCGGCTATCTGCTGAATGACGTTAGGTAGCTGTACGTCAAAACAGGTGTAGTAGGTAAAGGGTTAATCAATCTTAAGTTTCACATGCAGAAATGACATGATACAATGTTTGATGAAACTGCTCCAGAAATAGGCACTGTGAAAAGGACATTTTCCATGTTTTCTGCAGGAATATTAATGTAGTTACTGCTGTGCATCCTCTCTGTAATAAACCAACTGCAGCAAGATATCCCAAAATAGAACCAATTTGTCATCATTCCACAGCTCAACAGCACTGGATTCGGTAAAACTGCTTAAGTTTGGCTTGCGATAGATCCATTTGCCATTACCATGATTACAATGTTTGTCAGGAATACATGAACATGCCAATCATGGCAAGAATTACAACATTTATATCATAAAGATCATAGGTCACGATGACCTTTTAAACATCCATTGGACATTATCTAAGTTTCCATTTAATTGAATAATACTGAGGCATAAGATACTAGTATTATCATTAACTGGGATTAACTGCCTCAGTGGCTTATCTCAAGCGTTGTGCCAGTTTCCACAGTATTTCAGTAGTTGTTGAGGTGCCGATGACATATATTTAAGCCACAAACAGTGCAAGTGAACTAAGAAATATAACTACAAGTATATACAACAGAGACATTGTCCTAATATTCCTTCATGCCTGTGTAAATGTTTTCCTATGTGGAAACGTTACCCAAGAACATACTCATACAGTCTCATTAAAATAAGATCTGAAACTAACGCTCAAACAGATATATATGAGACTCGCTCATTACGGTCTCATGAAATATGCCATGTAGTACTCGACCGAAAGAGGGGTATAAGACAGGCCCCATGACCACAACCGTAGGGATATTGACCGATACACCTCGGAAAGTGTGGATGTAACTCTTACTTTAGACACTACATATACTTATTGGTACCAGTGGTTGTGAAAGGTTAATTTGATTGTCTTCAATGATTAGAGTTATCCCCCTTATAACTATAGGAAATTGAGATATTACAGTACATTACCAACTGATCATTCGGTTTTCACTGGAAATGTAAACTGCAATGGATTTTACCTATCACACAGCAGTGAAAATATTTGGAGGGATAAAAACGATTATATGTATGCAATTTGGTCCAAAACAACAATTTAATATGTAATAGTATGCCTTTAAAATCAAACCTAGGTATTTGATCCACAAAGCTTCTTAAAGCTATAAAATTAGGGCAATATTTTAAAATGTCCAAAGTCCCAGACAAAACATTGCCATATAATGGACATGTATGTATGGCATGTAGTCCTACACAGTGAGTCACCTTCATTAGGCATGACATATTTGAATCCAAACCAGCAGTGACAGGGAAAGCTCTGCAGCCTGTGCTGGATTCCCTGGACCACAAGACTGAGGACCTCACTTTGGATGTACAGTTATCCTCAGCGGCCTCGCTGACTGTCAGTCTCCTCATCTTGTCCATGTCCTTCTACTGGTGAGAATACTATATGTTTATCCATTATCTTTGCCATCACGTCTGATTAACATTATTCTCAATGAGTCGCAGTGTGATGAAGATCAGATCACAGGAATACCAAGAAAATATAAAGATGCTAACCTTCCAAGGATAGGAATTAGATGATACAAATATATATAATATGAATCCCATATGTCCTTTGGATTGGGAAAATGATGACAATTAATATGATAAGCTTGAAGTAAATATTTATCTTCTTGTTATCTGTGTATTTGAAAGAAATATTCAGATGTAATAGTCCTTCAAATAATATCACTTATTAACTCAAGCAAAGTCATATCAGGCAGAAGGCCAGATGACTGACATGAACAAAAGGTTGACATGTGGTATGATAATACAATTTTACATACAATATTTTAGCAGATGTAGATATCTACAATGAAATTTAGCTCAAATTACCAACCAGAACCTCATCAAGAACATTCTATTTATATTTCTCAGATCTTTGCTCATAATTGACAATTTGCAGACTACCGTTGATGCCAAAGAGCCAGCCTGGGACACACAGTAATAGCCATGGCAATGATGTCCTTGTACTGTATGGAAGAGGTGGACTTGGCACCACTGCATGTATACAATGTACACGACAACTCAACTCAATACAATACAATTGTTACAGCACTAACACAAACTCACAGTCTCTGTCACTGTCATCTGCTTATGTTTATGTGTCACCTGTCAGGCTAGAGATGCAGTGCACTAACAGACTCACAGAGTCTCTGTCTCTGTCTCTGTCATCTGCTTATGTTTATGTGTTGCATTAATGAAACCTGAGCACCAACAAAATGTTATTAGATAATGTCATTAATTATTAATGAAACCATTAATCATTAAACTACATGCTAGAGATATTGTCGAGAGATATGGAATGGATTATAGAGAGAGATATTCCACTTATGACATGACATTTATTGTCTTTCCTATTGATAACCAAACATTTACGGTTTCAGTGTGGGTAACATTTGTAAGGAGTTTAAACAGTACTTGACCTGAACATCTATTGATCCAGTACACATCTTGTAAATAATTAAAAACCTGTCATTTCTTAGTTCAAACAGTAAGCACACATTTACCCACAGTATTGATCTACGATTCCAGTATTTGGCAAATTCAATTCATGTATCCAGAAATAGTTCCTCCTCCAACCAATTCGGTATCTAGGTTACAAGAGGGATAAAGGCAGTCCATGAGCTTGCTTGCTGTCTGCCTCTGCCTCTCTGTAGACTCATCCTATGAGACTGCATGTCAAACACTGGTGATGATTGTGCACACAGTGACCACAAGACCTTAAACCAGTGCCAGACCATTCCTGTAAATATAGCTCAATTACTGGACACCATTCTGCTGATGGTCTCTGATCTCTAACACAGCCCAACCAACCCAAGACACCGAGCAGTGGTCATCTTCATTGTCGTCTTGGTCAATGCTAGCTAAACCTTGTTATAGTCCTCATCCCAGTTGAGATGGCAACGAAGAGGCCATTTGTTTCATGTCCTTGTCAAGTTGGTTTATCTGTAATTTCCAGACAATTTTGACCATTTGGTCAATGAAAGCTTGTCCAGTGTCCAGCTTCTATCTGGAGTTGGTTGAGCTGTCCTTTAAACATCAAAGAGTATGGTAAAGTATAGTCACAAATAGAGATGACAAGGTAAAAGAATTGGAGACATGGCTTAGACAGATGAGCTCATTGATGGGGCCTAATTATACTTCAAAGTGTTCAGGAGTTCTGGTCACTCTGATGAGTACCAACCACCAGAACAGAAAGGAATCTGCTGCTTAAAAATACTATTCAAGATTTCATAATTAATATACAAGATGATATAGTACATTAGCATTACTTTGAATAACAAAAATAATAAATGAAAGAGAACTTGGAATTTGAACCTGTGTAGGTTGGACAAGTCCTTCTAAGCTACTGACAGCTAAGGAGCCCAGGAACTGTGAATTGAACTGTGAATGTTGAACTGTCTAGTGCCTAAAATATCAGCTTGGGTTGTATTCTCCCTAGGGAGTTGAGAAGGTGAAATATAGATGCACATTGATCAATTGACCAGGGTAATAATGTAAGCTTTCAAACATCATTAACTTCAGGTATCCCTACAAATGTGTGTATAGTGCATATATCAAATGAAATCAAACAATATACATTAAAATATAATATAGTGCTGATATCCAGGCCAGGCTGCTGGTAAGCACTCTGAACACTGGGTCTGTTGTGAAATCTAGCTGCTACATAATACTACAATGGATGAGCTTTCATCAGTTTATAAATATTTGCATGTTATCTCAGCTGAGCATGTAACCTGGTTCCTGAATTATGATCCAGAGGTATGTTATAGAGGGTATGATCCAGAGGTATGTTATATAGGGTATGACCCAATGGTACAATCCATGGGATACAATGATGCAATGATGCCTGGCCTTGTCTGGAAGGTACACTCTCAATGTGTCTATGTGCAAGTGTTCTTTCACTTCAAGCAAAGACCTCAGGGATCTTGAGGGTCTATATACTTTAAGGAGATTATTGTGAGGTATATTGCTTCCCTCACATTTAGCAGCTTAAACACCGGGCTGAGCACCTAGGATGTGATGAGTTCTGTGATGAGAAGCCAGTGTACTGCCTTCCTTCAGCACTGCAGCTGAGTGATGTGCTAGTATCTACCTGTACCAGGCAAACAGCCAGCTTCTGTACTACAGTATACAGCAAGTGTTGATGAGGTGGTCTGGAAGTCCTCGTAGAATGGCATTACAATAATCAAGCTATGGAGTGAAAACACTTGCATTAATTACGCTGGCTGCTGCTTGTCTGTAAATATGTTTGTGAATGAGTGTCTGAGGTGATAATAAGAGTGATGAATGTCTGTAGTATAGGGCCTGTAACACCGCACCCAGATTCCTAAACCTTGCAACTTGGATAAATATAACATGATTACCTAACGTTAAGTTCTTGCACTGTATAAGTCTCTGCTGTACAATGCTTGATTTATGTCTTAATATATGTTATATTTAGTAAGTACAATGTTAACTGTTACTGTTTATGGGACAAATCATTTCAGATATGGGTATCAGCAATACCAACTCACTAAAAAACAAACGACCCCAAGAATTTCATAATCATTATCTTATTGAATTCTGATGCAAATTTGTAATGCATACCTCAATACGCTTTGCTGAACAATTAATTTTGCAGGCAATCAAATATTGAGTGACACCAGTGTATGCAATGCAATACACCAGACTGCCTGTCACTCAGAGTGGCACACATACAGACAGCAGACTGTCACTCTGAGTGGCACACGTACAGACAGCAGATTGTCACTCTGAGTGGCACACATACAGACAGCAGACTGTCACTCTGAGTGGCACACATACAGACAGCAGATTGTCACTCTGAGTGGCACACATACAGACAGCAGATTGTCACT
>JAUTBV010091565.1:0-18253 GCA_032361325.1 Lepetodrilus fucensis | reverse complement strand
TATATATATATATATATATATATATATGTGTGTGTGTGTGTGTGTGTGTGTGTGTGTGTGTGTGTGTGTGTGTGTTAATTATATACCTGTATTTGTGCCTCGTTTATGGACACCCGGACGTACGTGTAAATGCGTTAGAGATTAATAACAGGTAATAACTGTCTAAAATTGTGTACATAAATATAATCACTTTAGTGAATTGTACTAACTTCATACAGGTGGTCATGTTTTCGAGAGGTCCGAGTGTTCGTTCAATGAGAAAAGTAAAAGACCCGGGTGGGACTGTACGACTGTACGTAATGATCATAAATGTCATAGTTCTTGACTTGTATTGAAGCCTTTACCTGACTTCAATACATGCCTCAGCGACCCCCATCACACACTCCTGATATTTCATAGTCTATTGTAATATGGCGACGAAGGGGTGTATGACAGGGTGATCTTCTTTGTCCCACAGAATTGTGATTTACCCTGGAATATATAGTGTCTCTAATAAGTTTCACACACGCTCTATTATCGGGGCATAATAAGTACGTGTTGCACTTTATCGATATTAAAAAAGACGTGAAATTGGCTTAGTGTATTGGCAATGGTCGGCGGACTTCCGGAACAATGCTGTATTGGGATGTGTTCAATCACGGGTGTTATCAATATTGATTACAAGTATGAACACACATGCTCACTGTAGGTTACGAGCTCAATACGGGTGGACTGGTTTTCAGTTTTAGTGCGAGTCTAGACTGGGATCTATATTATGAACAATTTGTATGCTAGGTGTCGCTTGGTCACATTGATTTGAGCCAAAACACAGGATGTTCCCAGCTGACTTGCATGTATAGGAGAACACTTGACAGCATAGAACAAGGCAAAGCTTGTCTGCAGAGATATCTGTGACTCGCTGAGACGGTTGTTGGATGACGTTTGCTTTCAGACGGACAGATTTCTTCAGTTGCAGATTGAGGCAGTAATCTCTTTGCAGACACTATTGCACATATTGAAAATTATGGAATTGTGTTGACAAACTTCAAACCCAATTGAACTATTGCTAAGGAACATTAATATATTCTTCGTGAAAAAACCCCAACTAAATGACGATCAAGGCGGTGAAGACGTGTGTTCGGACCTTGGTTCGAATCCGACGTCGATGGGAACATAAACGTGGATCTGTACATCACCAGTTTCCTATCATAGACGGCCATGCATCCAAAGTAAGTCGCATTTAATCAGTAGCTTCTATTGAAGTATTGTTTCATAGTGCGTGAAGTAATCTATAGGTATTCAGTTAGTCATGCCATATTGGAACATGGGGATCGAATACATTCATAGAAATTGGAACCAGTGGTGCCACTATAGAGTTCTAGCCAAAGCTGGTTCTAAATGCTTCAGATATCCTAAAGACTATATAGTCTTTGTTAACAAGGGTTGCATTTTATTCTCGATTTCCAAATGTTATTGTTATTTTGTTTTGGATAATTTGTCGCTAATGGGAAAATAATTGGTTCCCAAGTATTTCCTAAGGACTACATGTAACTTGAGGACAAGCGATGTAAATATTCTGATGTTAATACTATGATTTATATCGCTGGATGATCTAAAGATATGAAGTATTAATGTTTATGTTTTTACTATATGTATTCGTAGTGACCTAAGACCTGTCCTAGTACTAGAATTTATCTATATTGATAGTCTGTACTTGTCTTAATTTAATTGCTTCCCTCTAAATATGTGTTTGAGTGTAACATCTTTGAGGCTGTGGATGCTACTCAAAGTTCCACGGAAATAGGATGCTTAACTATGGTTATGGTTAGATAATAATACGGTATATTATTATCGTTGTGAAGACGATTGTTTAATGCTTCCTCTTGTGAAAAGAAGGACATATTTGTATAGAGTATAGAAGTATATGTTAGCAAGCATCCATCACGGACTGCGCCTCATTGTTAAGCATTTGAATCTAACTTTGGAATATCTGAATGTGCAAATTCATTGACATTCTTACCTACTTGAAATTGAAATACAGTATTGTAATTCGAATCTCATATTTCAAAGAGTCTCGTGTCCAATCTTGACAGGATTAAGCTCCAGTGTTATCGAGTGGCATAATCCAGCTCGAATTCGGAATAAATATTCATTGCTAGTATAGAAACCATGGCGCTGTTGTGGACAGTTGAAACTTGGAATATATGCATGTAGATCCACCAGTTCAAAAACACGAGCGACGAGATCTAACCTCATCGTAAGTTGATTTGGTGTACAGACAAAGGCAACAAGATTGTTTCACAAAGCTAAACCACTGACCTCTTGACAACACCACATACTTACTTGTGTTGACGTTACGAATATCTGACAGTAAGAACTGTGAATTACTTTAATATGTATGACAAATATTTATGGTATAACTAACCTACAGCACTGAACTACGTAGCCTACATGAAGGGAAACGCCGTCATTGAATGTGTGTGTATGTAAAGTATGAAACAGAATATCGTTCTGCATTCGGCATGATTAGGATGACTCGAAAACCAGCAAGCAAATTCTTTTCAAAAGTGCGGCCAATTAGTGTGAGTAGACATACATTGAAATACGTATATTGATTGTGTTGGCCACGTCTGCCTCCGTGTGTTCTCGTTGACATTCTAACACAGACACAGGGATACCTGTATAGTATACATGTACGTATATATGCTAAAGATTTGACCAGTTAAAGTGAAGTAGTCAAACCAGTGAAGCACTGGTATGTTTGTAATACTTGGTTCAATTTATAGCAATACTCTCTGTCTAAGTACAGACTGTTATATCAATACCAGTAGAATGTTGGAAAACAATGAATGAAGATAATTTACCCTCTCCATACTGTAGGCAACCGGAGATGCCATAAAGAGCAAGGTCTGTGCCTAATCTAGCAGAGAGAGGGAAGACATCCTTCAGTTTCATGATCACGATGCTAATGAGCATTTAATATTTCTTTAAAGAAAGGTTACATCATGTATATGCCGAGAAGTTCTGACTGTCAGAGCTTCTCGGCCTACATCATGTAAATTAGATCTAATGAGTTTGATTAAATGCAAAGTTGAACAATATCATTGGAGCGAGTTTTTTCCTAAGTTGTACCCAATCCCTTTCTATTGTGAATAAACTAAGTTTAAACTAAACAATATCATTGCATGGTCATTATTTCGAGTTGATCAATTTAGGATTAATAGTAATACACTACTATGATTTTGAAATTCAACAATATGTACTGACCGGAAATGAACCCTTCTGGAAAGTCATAAGACTCTTCAAGGACAAAGTTCATATTGACTTAATATGAATGGATACTGTACACGTATTAGACAATAGTTTGCTCGTATGTAATTGATCAAGTACAATGTACATGTAGCTCTACGTGTGATGGATGGCATTTCCATTTACTGTTTACAGTTCGTAATTCGTATGTCCTTTAGATCAGAAATGTTAATGAAATCTGATAGTACAAGAACCACACCAAAGACCAATACATATTTACATCGACAGGGCAACACCTTTATTGCATTCAAAGGCACATTTCATATTCCTTTGACCTATCAAACACACGAAGGGCACACTCGAGTTAAAAACATACAAAGAACAACACGTGTAACCTTGTATCGTACACCGTACATAATACTGTACACTGTACATAAAGACTACAGGTGTGGGGAATCTAATTTACCACGATATAGCATGTTACTGGAGTATACACATGGAGTACGCCACTCCACAATTCCATAGGTTTGTTGTATACAATTATTGCACTCGAGAGGATGTGTATACATTCCCAATGTACATACACTGATATTGCCAATTTTCTATTTGTTCTTGTGTTTGATTGAGTTCAATATATTAACCTTCATTGGTTCAGTTAGCGAACTGTCTACATTAATTATTCAGAACGTTATATGGCTTGACGTTTTCTTTGATCTTATCTGACATACCTACTATTAAATGTGCAAATGTAATATTCCATTAATTAATACGGTATAATAATATCAATATTTACATTGAAGTTAAAGTACTGCCTTGTCAGTTACAATACAATATATTTAATGTAGCTAATAACAATGTAAGATTTAATTAAAATGGAAATTTGCAAGACGGCTTCTGTAATGTGAATTATATTAATAACATAAGATACCGATTGTATTCGTCGTGAATTTATGGCGATGTGTTGATTTGTATGCTGTGCCAATATGCATTTACATTTACATACTATCTAATTTTATAACACTTTAAGATGTTAATATTATAATCTAGTTAAGAAATAAAGCTACATCAAAACTATCTGATATAAATGATCGACGTTTCGTCGGCAACTTGTAGACATCATCAGGATTTATTATAATCTATATATGCGATCATCAATTTATATATTGAGGTACCGCTACTCTGTCATCATAGCAATGGTGTAAACGATATACTTAAGAACTTTCTACTAAATAAGATCCAGCAAGATAAAGTGCATATTATTCCACTGCACTAATGATAGGCCATAAGTTTCAAGTTTAACCACCCGCCTAGAATTGATATCAGTATAACACGAGTTATGAAGTATTTCCCTCACACAACATACAAACTGTCTGTTACTCAATCCTCAATCTGTTTTAACCTATGCACTACACCTCATTTACACTACCATTTATAGCTAATGTCAGTCTTTCAATATGTTATACTGTACTGTTAGACATGTAAATAATCGCTACCGGAGGAAATCAAACCCACTGTAGTGTATGATGATATAAACCCTTACTTTACATACATTCATTCCATACTCGTCCATCCTTGACAACTAATATACTATGTACAGACAATACATTCTATTCGGAAGACTTCAGTGTACGGTTAAGTTAATATACATAGTAGTTCTCGGCGGGGTGTTGACGTTTGAAATGAGACTAATCAGGACGGTAAGTTCTTTTCCTTGTATTGTATTGACCGCAACCAATGTTTATTATATCTATACTGTATTCTATGTTGATTCTGGTGTGACATACAAGTAATATACGTGTGTATTGTAAAGACTTAAAGAACAAGCATTAATATTACTATAACATTGACATTTTGTAATATAATATTTGAAAGGAACCTAATTACATTTAGGCTATACATACAAACTTATAAGACATACACACATACATTAATACAGCTGTATTGCCTATTCATTTAGTATTAATCAATAATAAGTTATATTTAAAAACTATTTATTTAGTATTTTTATACAATAGGCTACATCTGGAAATACATCATAGTAACATTCAGATAGAAAGGACATCAATGTATAAATGTCTCAATGTCCAATCATTGTTCACCAACCATGCCACCGAGGCAATGCTTGCAGATGCGACAATACGTTGTAGAAAAAACACATGACCTCTCTGTATATGCATTACCATTGATCTAAACCACATTACCAACATAGTATATTATATAGTCTCGATCTCTGCGAAATATTGGACGCGCATTCGTGTCACGTGCTTCCAGACAGAGCAGACAAGACAGAGCAGACAGAACAGACAAGACAGAGTAGACAGAGCAGACAGAACAGACAAGACAGAGCAGACAGAGGCTATTATCTTTCTCAGAAGACAATATTAATATAATACACTGTGAACATTAATGTAGCATAACGTGGACATCCCGTCAAAAATGTGAAAATTAACAAACATTGTTTCGGTCTGACAATACATTAATACCAATATGTTCTGTAGTTTCTCGGTGTGACTAATAACGTTATAGAACAGTCATTTGTCCAGCTACTAGTATTCCAAAAACGTGTCACAATATAATGAGTGTTTAGCATGCCCCAATTCAGCCAGATATCTGACCATTTGTTCTATACAATGTCTGTCCAATTTATGACGCTTTATGGTATACGATTTCAATACGTTCCACTGAAGATTCTGACAACGTATATACTCCGAAATACCGTCATGACTATATTGCTAGTTCCTAGTATTGCACAGTAATGTACAAGGTTAGTGGACTAATGGAACAAGCCCCGAGATTAAGAAACTCAAAACGTTTCGTAATCTTGGGAGCCAGGTCTGAATAGCCAGAGCCAGTGTTATTGCATCCTCGAAAACCCAAGCCATTATGACTACACTAACCTACGGAGGTTAGTGTAGTCGTAATGGCCTGTGTTTTCGAGGATGGTGTTATTGGTGCTATTTGTGGCTTTGTGTTGTAGTATGCCTATACCATGGTACAGACAGCGAATGCTACAGCAATGACATATGTTAGTGAACATCCCTGTATGCGGTATTTTATTCGTGTATTTAAATGCTTATATATGTATACTTCCAGGTTCATCCACGGATACGATTCAGACGTTACGTCCGACTGTCTCTCATCTGTATACGGCTGTGCAACACAAGCTACCAGAGGTAATAATTTAACGGCTTTTCATAATATCTTTCTTGGTTTCCTACGATATCCTACGATTACCATTTTCTTAGCTTAAAATCCGCACGTACTAAATCATCCTCGAAACGTCGGCCATTTTGCCCACTTCATTTGACGGACGTTAATTAGGTACATGTCCGGTGTTTCGAGGATGAACTGAATAAAAAACAAAGTCACAGACTGTCGCAGTGCCAGGCTGTATCAAATTATTGTATTTATGTCTAGTACCAATGGATCCACGTACAATTGACTATCTACTGTTCTCCCTCAGCGTGAAGGACTCCGGAGATGAGTTCCTCTCTGTACTTCAGATGTCGGAGGACTATGCCACTATTGACAGAGATGGACTATTCTTTGACCCTGGAGACTTCAAAGCAAACAAACAGGTACAGCAATACGTGTAGATGAAGTGCATCAGTATTCTTTTTATTAGTATTTATTCATAATAATTATTTAGAAAACATGTCATGTACAATTTTGTAATACTGCCAATGTAGCCTTGTGAAACATATAATGCTCCGACTGTCTGGTAGAGTGTTGAACAATCCAGGCAACTCGTGTTCGAATCTCAGGATCAACATGGCTCTATTACAACGGCGCCCAACGTGGGGTACACCCAACACCACTAGACCTATATACATAGACATATTTTATATCGTACACATAATGAATACATATTTAAAATGTTTTCTCAATTACACAGGATCGTTTACCACAAGAAACCAAGAGAATCCTGCAAATGAGACCACACGAAAGGTCAACAAAAGACATACAATATGTGAGCAAACTGTTTTAACATTCCTCAATCTCACTTGTATATCGTGATGAAGCTATGCAATCATGTACATGTAGTACATACTATTTAGGTATTGCTAATCGTAAGTGCGATTTTAAACGAAATCTAGATGTGTTGGTTTTTAACGGTTTTATGTAAACCGCAATTTCTGAAACCCACGACCATTTCTTACCATAGGAATTGCAAAGGATGTATGAACCTTCTTTATTGAGATATTTACATACACAAATACAATTGAACAATTGTGTATATATACATGTGCATAGACACATACGATTCATGTACATATATCTGTATGTCTGTATTCTCTTCATTCCAGCTGATTATTGTTCTAAGCAACATCCCGGCCTTTGCCGAGTATCCCCGGAGAATGCAACAGAAGCTCTGTAGTATGGGCTGGTATGAAGCGTGAGTAAAATATCTCATCTCGTCTTTAATAACGATATTACGATCTAAATTAGTAAATATTAGTTATTAGTAGTACCATTGAAAAGACCATGCTAACCATGTTTGTTGAGAATAACAAATAAAAAGGAAATCTGTATTTTCTTGATACTGGAAATCGTTAAGAAATTTCATATGAAAAAAACTTCGCATGCATTAAGTCTAATCCATTGGAAAACAATTTGATGTTTATATGTTTCATGTTTCAGCTACGAGCCAAAGCGAGCCATTATCAGAGAGGGCCATCCACCGCACGCCTTTTACTTCATACTGTCTGGCACAGGTAGGTACACTTCCATTGAAGCCAATACCTATATTATGTCGTCGTTGCCGATTGATATATATATATATTTTGTTGTTGTTGATATATATATATATATATATAAATATATTTTATTTTTTTAACAAAATATATTTTAAATAAAAGTACATTAAGAATTTAAAAAGAAAAACATATATTAAAAACAATAATGGCCTGCTTCAAATGCCTGTGACCTAGCCCAGTAGTTCTTGCCACCTTGAAGAGGCAAGGGTAGACTACGATATTACAATACCATGTAACTAATGTACAGTGGTATATATGGTAGAACACACTATCCCATTCTCGAAACCCCGGTCATTATGAATACACTAACCTGCGTGAAATATATGACATGTAATGAGACACAATAGCATAGGGTTCGATGATGCTCCAAGCTTTATTGGACTGACCAGTCCCATTAGAACTCACACTCAAAAAGAAGATACAAAATAAGTCATCATGACTCGCGATAGAAGAACAGCACAGAACAGATCCCTGTCTAATTCCATGCCTATAATCAAGTGTGTCTAACGACTGATAATTAAACGACAACATACCGCAAGCACATATATGAGTAAGAAGACGGCAATGTCTATGCTACTCATTGGCAGGATAGGTTACTCATAAAAGGAAATGGTTACCACAGAAAAGGCTTTGATTATATCTGTAAACATCAGGAAGCGGCGGCGAAATTAATAAAGGTTAATACTAGCTTATATTTATTATGTATTCCCTTTTCTATACAATGGAAGTATACATGCCGCAACAGACTTATATTTTTTTTTAACTGAAGACGATGCAAACGATACACCCGTCGATGTCTACAATGCTTAGGTGTAAATTGACAACTATATCGATGCTACATGTTAGACATACGGTAACTCACATTTCAATGCTAATGCGGTATGTTTATTATACTATGCTATTTGTAACATACTTTAACGAAGTCTTGCCGCCTGATATAAACCGTAGAGTTGTTGCATTGGACGAAGCTGGAACAGGCTAACAGAAGTGACAGGACCCGCCTATTCATATACATCTAGGTTGAGCGGTCGCCTATTGCAAAACAACGTCGACGTCGTTTAAATTAAAGTGCTGTCAGATATAATTGCCAGTCATTTTTTCTTCAAGCCATATTTCCCAGGCGCTCGAGACTAACATGACAGGCAATACAATGGTTTGAGAAATTGATAGACATGTTTGTGTACATGGCCATCTGATATCTTAATACCTATGTCGATCGTAGGATTAATTGCTACATTTACAGGATCATATTACCACTGTCATGTATTGAACTAATATTAGTAAGCTATCGGTAATACAATATATTTAGCATTCTCAAAAAATGATTCTTTTTGTGTTGGTATATGCCTTCCAGTTACATTCTGAAACCATTGCAATTATAGACATAGTAGCTACCTATACAAGAAGGACTGTAGTTTGTGACAGGGCATACGCTTCTTGATGTTATTTACAATGAGTTTAAATAATCCGAATTGTACGGAGATTGCCTTGGACGTTTATTTATGCATGATCGATGTCGGCTAGTACATGAATGATGATCCAGGCTTAAAGTTAGTTGAGAAAATATAATTAATATTCTTCGCTTTTTTTTGGGTATATAATCTATTTATGTCGTTATGCATTATTTGTATTGTATCAGTAAACCCTCTGGCACTTCCTTTAGAATGATTTGTATAAATATGTATATTATAATCTGTATATAGTTATGCATGTTTTTAGTGTATATTTAAAGGCATTATATCACAGATTAAGTTGTCGTTTGGGACCTAATTGGAGTTAAAAATGCAAAGTGTGCATGCTCTTAGCCATATAGTCGCCTTTGTACCTCCAAATATATTTTACCGGTGTAGGATAGGTAACATTCCATTGCAGTTTACACTTCCTGTATTACCCGAATAAAATACGGTACCATCTAACCTTTCCTATACTCTCCTGACTAAAGGAGATCTCTAAGCATTGAACACTGTCAAAGTAACCTTTCACGACCACTGGCACACATATGGGAACGTCGAGATAATTAATAAATAGTAGTATACACATTAAAACATTGATAACTAGTGAGACATGTGGAATAAGTAACTGGTTGTATAATATAAAGTAATTGTGTAGTCAAAACAAATGTATTTATTTTCAGGTAAAACCGTGCTAAATCACTAAATAGGTCAACCACCTGTGCTAGTACAAAATATATATATATATATTTGTTAATTTTGATTGTACATGAAGATAGGACGAGACGTTAATGAAATACCCGTTTGTCTGCATAGTCCTATAACGTGCATGTACTGTTTACATATACAGCAGTACGTGTACAGTTTATCACCTGCCTTGGAAGTCGGGCTGCTATTCAAACTCTCCTTAATCTGTCTAGATCTATTGCCTTACATTTCAGTGCTGGTGACCGCCTTCGAGAACGGCGTCGCTCGAACCTTAGTGAGTCTTCAGACTGGCATGTCATTTGGAGTAAGTTATTACACGACCAATGCCCAGCTGCACAAAGCTCTTGTAGGTTACAATAGTTACAGTGGCTTACAACTGCCGTTACAATAGTTGTAGAGCTGTCTTAAAGGTCATCACACACCAGAGGCGAGCTAAATATCGCCGCGCCGATCAGGACAACAACGACAGATTCTATCGAAATTTGTCGTTGCGAATTTCGCTTTTGGTGTACACATGCATAAATGATAAGGTTCTATCTCAGAACGTGAATCGCCGAGTTTGTGGCTGCGAAATTCGCCTCTGGTTTGCAAGGACCTTTATTCAGATAGCCTACAAGAGCTTCGCGCAACCCATTCCAATAGTAGAAGACTATAAATTTGGACACAATTAATGTGGCGCTACAAGAGCTCCATGCAACTGGACCCAAGAATACATCTCACTATATCTCAATTATCCCTGATTGATAATGTGTTGTTTGGTGTCGACCTGACATTGAACCAATAGAAAACACAACTGGTAACATCTGTCCACTGGCGTCTGTTAGGCCGCATTCTTAGGGAAATGGCCATCGTCGTGTTAAGAAGACATCAATTTTCTATATATATATCTGACATTGACCAAGTCTGTATCTCCGGTGGATGTACATGCTATTGGAATTGTATTATGAACCTAGTGCACGAAAACAGTGCAAATAGGTATATATTCGTAAGGCACTTTACTTTACGGTTTAGACAAATGATAATTCTCGTGTTAGTAATACGTCTATGCTCTATCATTGGGCATATGCATGCAGTACAGTATATGATAAGAGAATACCATTATGCATGTGGAATGTATTACGAACCGAATCCATACACATAGTGCAATTTGTTGAATGCACAAGACTCTTTTCTATTCGACGACGGCACGTGACTAAGTGATTTATGACATTGTTTATACCGGTATCTTGATCAGTGGCTTTCTCTAGAGTTACTCACAAGAACATCACGAAATTCAACATGTTCGCATACGGTTATAACCAAAGCCTAATAAAACAACGAGACTATATATCTCAATAACGTACATATTCCAGAGTGTATTTCACGAAGCTGGCATCATTATAAGCTCTCTATGAGACCAGAGAGTGCTCTAAATACAGGTTCCCCTAGTATAAGAGCTGGCTATGGTCTCGTAGTAGATCTGAGAGCTGAGAGATCTGAGAGTACAAAGTTAATTAAACTAGTTTCCATGACCTACTACCTGTCCAATTACAGCGGTAACATCAAACATACAAGCATACTTTCTAAAATTAATCTATTTCATATTATTATTTTAAGTACAAACTCAACATTAATATTCAGGCATTTTACACTATCGTACTATTTAACGGTTCCCTCCATGGAAATCAAATTCACTTAGAACCTCTCATAAATACTCATTGTAAAATGATTGTTTATTGTACATACTAGTAATCTGATTGGTCATTGTAAAGTGATTGCACTCGCTGAAGCCCGGAAGGACTTGATATACATGTACTAAGTTATGTCAAGGAGGTGAAATCGCGCTTTAATCGAAACAACTCCAGAGATAGGTCAAGATTTATGGTCATTCGAGTGACCCCAAGCCTCGGTCCGCAGGCATGTCGAGTGACTCAGCACTTTGGTAACTGATAACATGAGTGAGAAGGAAGTCAGAACCGGAACCAACACAATGTTCGTATATTGAAAGTTACGATCTGGGTTAGTGCTGAAATGAGCAAATATTCAGACCATCGTGCTAACCAATTATGATCAGGACAGATAGCAATAACCATTCCGACCAACTTGACCAACTTGACCAATGCATGATCATACTAACTACCATTACTGGACATACGGATCAAATCTTAGGTACAGTATAAGAAAGTAAAAAATATATGTTTCTATGCATATGGAAAGTGTCGTTTGTGAATACTGAATCTCAGATATGCTTTTTCGTAATCATCTATGGTTTATAGTGTTCAAAACATGTTATTCTACGCTGCCTCCCAGGGCAATTCAACCACACATGTAGCATACCTCGCATTTACAATGATATTTTACATCTAATTTTATGTGTAAAGCCTTCAAAGGGAATAGACTCAAGAACAATGTAGTTACGAAGAAGACTTGTCATACCATTATTACCAATGCTGTACATATTATACCATACCACGTATATATCCACGTATTTGTACCAATTAAATGTACGTGTAATATTATACATTGTAAATAAGGAGAGGACTACGAATACGTGTTTCACCTTTGTGTAATTCTGTTGAATTTGAGTCAATAAAATAAGTTGAAATAAAAAAAACAGGCTTCACAATATGCGGGGTCATTCATACCTACATAATGTAAATACTGCTGTATCATAGACACAGCGGCACACATTGGCTACCAGTGAAGGTGATATGTGCCTAATTACATCTTATTGATATCCACCCTGCTTCACCTCAGATAATCTCTCACTTTGATCGGCCCGCTGTGACTCTGCACGCAGGACTATTTCTTTGGGTTGTTCCAGTTACACGTACAGCCCATGTCTGCCGATATCAGTCTATCTGACATGTACCACAGCGTGATCAGCAATAGCGCTGTGTACTTTCTCTAGTCGAAGGAGAGAAAACAATACGAGAAATGCATGTATGAAATGTATTCCGACTTATCTCAAGCCTACACTAATTAACGAATCAATGGAACGTAATGCAGTATGTGAAATGTCTTGAGACCGTATAAATGCCTACATTCATACAGAAAGAGACCATTTAAATGCCTACATTCATACAGAAAGAGACCGTATAAATGCCTACATTCATACAGAAAGAGACCGTATAAATGCCTACATTCATACAGAAAGAGACCATTTAAATGCCTACATTCATACAGAAAGAGACCGTTTAAATGCATACATTCATACAAAACGAGACCGTTTACGTGCCTACATAATACAGAACGAGAGCTAATACAGAACTGAAAAATATGTTATTATTAAAAATAAATACATGTATAGTAAAACAATTACATTTATATATGTATGACCATACACTCATATGACCATACACACCACTGACCATGTCATGCCTTAATATTTTAAATACAATATTGCATGCCGAAATTTTAAATTACGAGGGGTGTTCATAGAAATTCAGTTGACCAAAACCCGGATCATATTTGAAATCCAATACTAAGCGAAAACACATCGACATGATCGTTAATGTATTATCCTAATGCCGCGTACCCCATAACACTCACTGAGACCATTCATATGGAAATAGAGTGTTCTTTAGATACCATGGCTGGGATTTGAATTTGAAGTAGAATCTATGGGGACAATTAAAGCTCTAGACATACTGTATTAGCGTTCTATATATTGACAGATTATGTTGTTTCCTTTGAAGACCCTTCTCGGCCACATGTTAACGGGAACTCTTTTCAGAACAGCTAGAGACCATGGCCAATGAAACAGGTAGTAAGCGATACCTTGGCCAACTATTCACCCATTTCAGTTAATGATATTAAGCTTCCCTCCTGTGTGCACACAAACCTTTTCAAAGCATTGCCAGTGACATTTGTTAAGGTATACTGACGTTTGATAGGACCAATCAAGGTGTAAATACTCACCGATATGTACACGCTTAGTAGATCTTATCATTATATTGCAATATTCGGTTACGAATGGGTTTTCATGTGAATTTATTCTATGTCATGAAACTGGGTATTAAGTGGATCGAGGTAGATAAAGCGTTGAAAGCCAGAGGAATTTTACCGCGGTTTTGAGCTGACGTGACATTTGTGAAATGAAAGGCCTGGATTGCTTAGTGAGACAAGACCAACGCATTAGTCTATGACAATGGCGAGGCATGGATATCTAACCCTATCTCCACCAGGAATACCCCGGGATACACAGGAGGCCAATCAGGTAGAGAGATTGGGAGAAGACAAGCAATTATTAGTCTGCCTATCGTTTTTTCGTTGACAAGACAACGACTTTCACTGCATTCAAAGATCTCGTATTTCGTAATCCGAGGTAGAACGATATCATGCGTCATGTCCCAGTTTGTGGTTTGAAGACTACTTTCGGTTAGTGTTCGTTTGGAGACTTTTGCGATACTAGAACCCAGAAAGGTATTGTGCTATATACATTTAATATTTGCTTTTTGTTAGTGCTTATAAAATGAGTAATCAATCTTAAATGAATACCAATGTAATGAAATATTAGTCACTGAACACGAAACGCGGCATAGGAGCTTGAGACATCGACAATCAAAATCAATAGGTTATCTCATAGCTAAATCTAAAATGTCGGTGTCTAGAGAACACTCATTTATTGATGATATCTTCACCACACGTACCCCATCTATAGTAATGTGTAGACTGCAAACGTTCATTCGTGTGTCTATACATGTCCACTATAGAAGACTGGCACAGACAGTAAACCCATATATTCCAAGTAGACACTCTTTGATTACTATTGACAAATTCCATTCCGCCACATCTAGAGCATCAGGTTGTTTAAGTATGCCATTGACATCATTGACTAATCATTCTTAAATGAATGTGCCGTCTTGTAATCATTGTATGTGAAACCAGGAGATATGTTTCCCGGAAGGTTTTCCCAATCAATATTGTTTAAAAAAAATAGAATGTGTTTACTTCGATGAGCAAAACAACTAAAATTTGTCATTGACACCCGAATACTTCATGGAATAAAATCAAGAGTCACATCATAATCTGCTGCAGGTCTATATAAGATTCCAGTTCTGTTTGAATATTATATATATACAGAAACATACTAAATAGGCGATTATTATCTACGCTGTGTGGTTGACAAATCTCAATGCAACCCCCTCCCCGATAGACTGCTTCTTTATATATCATTCAAAGGGGACGTAACTCTAATAGTTGCTCGCATTCCTTCTTCAAACAGTGATGCATCAAAGACAAGGTAAATAGCGGAACGTTCCCTTATTTAACATAACATATAATTTGTTTAATAACTATCGAGTCCTGGGGAATAAGTACATCAGTAAATAAATACTTTTATGTGAACAAATCATGCGTAATTAGTCTCAGATCGAAATACATGTGTCCATTATATAGGCCAATCAACCGTGATATTATGCCTTTAAGTTGAAGATAATGGATGACAATTTGATATGTCATTGGGTATTTTTATGACCACTAGGAAGTTAGCAATACGACAGAAGCATACCCGAGTGTCTATGAACTGTTGAATACTGCATTGTAATCGAATACCTCATAGTTGTCCCACAGCACTCTTATATCAGAGCACATTGAAATATTGACTATATTACGCTCGACCCTGCTGTCATGTCATGCTTAATAGAGAACCTGTATTAACATATACATATACCCGGTGTACCAACGACAGCCACAGACGTCCTATATATCACATCTGTGGAACTGGTACGGCTTGAATCAAGGTAACGTCTAAGATTTATTAGAAAGCATTTAGCCAAGGGTCTATGGTAATAGCTATTAGATTACCAAAAATATGTATTCGCTGTAAATTGTCGTTAGTAATTTAAATAGCAATAAAGGAAATCAAGACATTTCTAAATATGTATAAAATAGGGAATGCCATTGTATTTAGAGTGGCATCACAAATGCGCCGTGTAAGAAATAAGCATTACAATAACGTAGCTTGCTTTTAGAAATTAGAGGTTACACGAATCGTATGCAAATGTAACAATTATTACAATGGCTACATCCGGTAAGACCATAAGATTAATTTCCAATATTACGAATCTTCAGAAGCCATTAAAATTGGCAAGAATTACAGATTGTCAACTGGTATATGAACATCCATAACTTCTATTATTATCAGATATTCTCATAGAAATAGTTCGCTATTCTCCCAAAACTTTCAAAAGCACAAAACACCAATATTCATGAACAAAACAGTGATATATCTATATCAGAGAACACTATATCAGTAATATCCGGGACATCTCCAACTTGTCAGCTTACAAGATCCATCTAAAACATATAAGCGCATTTGAGCAGACATTTCCCGGGATAATGGCGCTACATAAATCGTGTAAGTTAACTTTAACTAAAACGATGGTATGCTCTAATAGGCGGTATTTGGAACTACGACTACTGTACGGATTCCTACAGCCTCTAGAGAACACGATGGTATGCTCTAATAAGTGGTACTGGAACTACGACTACTGTACGGATTCCCACAGCCTCTAGAGTACACGATGGTATACTCTAATAAGTGGTACTGGAACTACGACTAATCTACTGTAATCTGTTTCAGGAACTGGCTGTCATTACTCGCAGTAGACGTCAAGCCACAGTCAGTACGCACGCACCCACAGAACTACTGTGTATATCCTCCAAGGTAATATTGATGTACGCCGAAACCCACAATAAAGATAATACTTATGCGAAATAATCCCTTCGTGTACGGCACTCGATAATCAAATAACAATTCAGTATGGTGATTGTGGTGTCTTTACAATGGCGAGGGATATCGAAAACAGATAGTTATTTGTGTTTTCATTGGTACATAATACCCCATACTGACTTTACCTCGCATGCATTTGATAATATTCATACACTCACGAGTAATTGAAAATGTTGCTACAACAAGTCATTGTACGTGTATGCAATGTACTGTAATAGTACAGTACTCCATTGTATTGGATGTGGTCTCGTTTGGCACATACGAACAATATTGGAGTCCATGAGAATACAAATACGAAGGTTCTTCAATTGTTTCCTAATCATAGAGATCCTATATCTTCAGGGCGGATAACACATACGTTCTTATAGCAGAGAGCTTCTTCTAGTTCATCTCTGTACGCTCTATACTAGAAGTACAAACCCGTTTCTTATCAGCAACCTTTAAACATATATTACGATTTAACTTCCAGGATTTTGAAGATATTTTCATGGCAGGAGGAATGCAGAACTTGAACGATCCAGACCACAACTCCTTTATAAGGTATCTGTGAAATAATCTTTAAAGATACTAGTAATCTAAACCTCAATCTAAACCAAATAAGAAAGCATCTTTCTATTTATTGTTGATGAATGCTGAGTTTCCTGATAATTATACGACCAGGCTCAGAGATTACGAAACGTTTTCGAGTACGATTTCATACTCAACTCAAAGTTTATTCACAAATCCCGATATAAATATTCAGCTTGAGCATGCCATCGTACTGCCAATGTTTCGTAATCTTGGAGTCAGTTACGGTTGTGACAGTGCTTTTCTTATTGCTTATGCTGTGTTACTATATGTTCTAATTTGCATACCGATATGTTCGTTCATACTTTTTTAATACTTCTCTATTGGCATTCGGACAACATTAATGAAGTTCAATTATAAGTCTATATATACCGAATGTATCACCAATACACTTACTGTCTATATAGATAAATGCTCTTCGTAATTATGTTCTTCGTTTACTAACTTACTACGAGCTTCACACTAGTATATCAAACACATTGATGATACATTCGGTATAGACATATTATTGAACTTCAATAACTCAGTCCAGATGTCAATAGAGAAGTACTACAAAAGAAAGAACATATCGGTATGCTGTTTGATCTATTGCTCTATGGTCACTGTTATATGGCGACTGCTCTAAGGTGACTGCCCTATGTTGACTGCTCTATGTTGACTGCTCTATGGTGACTGCTCTATGTTGACTGCTCTATGTCGACTGCTCTATGTTGACTGCCCTATGTTGACTGCTCTATGGTGACTGCCCTATGTTGACTGCTCTATGGTGACTGCACTATGTTGACTGCTCTATGTTGACTGCCCTATGTTGACTGCTCTATGTTGAC
>JAUTBV010091554.1:0-15424 GCA_032361325.1 Lepetodrilus fucensis | reverse complement strand
TTGTATATTGCTGTAGATCTGTAGATAGACTTGTATATTCTAACGCTGAATATATGTTATCTTTATAGGAGTTGCATGAATTCTTAATACATACACATGAATAATAAATTATCAGTGAATAATGGTATCATTGAGATGCAGTTACGAATCAAAGCTAAGTACGTCCGCACGCAGCAAGATATTGATTACACCAATATTATTTATTACACTTGGGCTGTAGTTTATATGATTCCATGGTTTACCGATCAGCTGACCCGATTTTTATCTCCACTTTGATATATTTTATCTTTTTTAATTATATTCCACTGACAGTGTATTCATCTGTATTTGTCGTTATTCAAGAAGGAAAACACTAAATGTGCATCAAATATAAACAAGAGTATGTTCATGGAAAATATATAAAAAAAATGAAATTGCAAGGCTTGTTGTGCTATCTGATTACATATTACAAATATAGTATATAGGAGGTGAGAACTTGCTTGAAAACAACTTTGTAAAGCATTCGTGGGTCCAGATATTTAGCTGTTAAGATTTTGTGTGTGCTAGGAGTCCTTTTGTTAATACTCTATAGCTAACCCTCTCCCTGCTGGATTAGTCACAGTCACTGCTGTTTAGGGCATCACTGGTTGCCTCCAGCATTGAGAGAGTTAAAGTACTCTAATCATGCTAATACTGAAAGAACATCGCATAAGGAGATTTAGTTGAACTTTCAGGTATGTTTTGCTTTGAGACATTTATCCCCTAAATGACTACTTTTTCTTATAATTGCAAATATCTATCTTGAGATCACACTTCCATTGCTTGCAGGGAAATAATTAACTATAAATCTTTTATGCTTTAATGACCCTCAAGATATTATCATTATGTGCAGTGTTACAAAGAGTACAAATTTAATTGCATGTTCTAGTTTTTAAATCAATATTACGGGTATGAAGAAGTTGCATAATACCATCCGTGAACTACTCAAAAGATCAAAATGTGTAAGACTACCTGCAGGTCATGTAATATATACATGTCTTAATAATAATACTTTCTATTTCAATACTTACTTCTAAAACACACTCGAATAGTCCCGCAATTCCCCCAGATATAGCCATCTATTCAAACTTATGTTTTCCTGCATTGTATGGAAAAAACTTTGATAATAATAATAATAATAAGATTTATATAGTGCAAGTTCTTCCATTCCCCAGCACTTGCTCACACTGCTTGTTAATTACAAGTACATACCAGTAGTGGTCATCATTGTTCAGAAAGAATCGTAGATCTACGCATACAGTTAATAATGTATCACTTAAAATTTAACCAGATTACTTTCGCCAAGACTGGAGGTATTTTGTTCTGATGTAACCTAATCACTACAGCTGTGAGAGGGTTAGGGTTAAGGGCAATACTTGAGAGGAACAGGGTTAAGGATGACACTTGAGGACATGTAATGATTGCCCAATGAATTGGAGAAGTGTGGGGATTGTCTTCATCTGTAACTGTTGCCCCCCCCCCCCCCCCCCCCCCGCAAGTAGGCGTGATTACATTGTGCTCAGAGGATCTGTAGTCTAAGGGAGGGGGGGGTGGTGCAGTAATATCAGAAAAATCAATTCATGTTTTGCAGGTTGGAGTTTGAGGTTTAAGCATGTCACTTTGTGGAAGAGATTGAGATTGAGAAATTGTGGAGGTTTTATCTGCTGCTTTGCTTTGGGCTCTGTTGTTGAATTGTTAAGTTGGTTACATTTCCATGGGAAACCGTTCTCGTAGAGCTTTGACTGAATTTGTATTTACTGAGATTCTATAAGATGTGAAATGTGATGGTGCTGTAGTCAGCTGTAGGCATGGCAGACTAATAGGAATGTGAACAGTAATTAGTTTATATATTTTATGAACCCAGTTCTTTACAAATGCAATTGAATTTGTACTAGTAAGGCTTTTCAAGAAAATCGATGTGTATGAGTGAAAGATTCCAACTGCGACATTAAGCAATAAATAACTTTCAGGAAAAGTAACTTCTGTATGCATGCATT
This sequence comes from Lepetodrilus fucensis, assembly GCA_032361325.1. NCBI lineage: Eukaryota > Metazoa > Mollusca > Gastropoda > Lepetellida > Lepetodrilidae > Lepetodrilus > Lepetodrilus fucensis. Next base: position 13,409 of record JAUTBV010091554.1, on the reverse strand, counting down.
TTTTAATAGACGCTGGTGAACAACTGATTATAATGCTAAATTATTATGTTTAACCATTTCTCTACAATAAATTGTTAACATAGTGTTTATTAATATGTAGTTTTTATTTGTTACGGTAATTTATTAGTTTGACACTATGAGGATAGTCATCTCAGTTGAAATGCATCAAACAAGACAACCAAGACTCGAACTGTTAAATGATTGAATGAGCAAATAAAAATGGTTATCTTCTACAAACATTTAATGAAATCCATGGTTTCTTTATTATGGATGGCCAGTGACCGCACTACGGTATCAGGCACACATAGATGACAGAGTACCGCTAGGTTTACAGATAGGAAATTTGTAAATGATATGTCAGTGGGTGAGATTTATCACCTACTTGACTCTCAGGGCATTTCCTACACCTTGTAGTGTGCCACCTGGGGCAGTAGTCAGAATACTGCTTCAGTTGCCATTCACGCCTTCCACCTCAAGTTGACATAGGCCAGAGACCATCATTGGTCTATACACAGGCCTATTGCTTCTCTGAAGCACTGAAACATGAAACATGAAACCTTCTTGTTGTGTCTCTTTCTGTTTAGCTTTCATTGTGCAATTTAAAAATATGTTAGTTATGTTATTATATGTTTAAATAAAAAAATTCGGTCACCAATTTTTAATTAATTGAATTCAATACTTTATTTGGTAACTGTGGATGAACTTCTGACTTCTGTTGAAGAGATGTAATATTATTACCCTCACATTTTCCATAGTTAGGCAGTGTTTTCCGATGCGATGCACAAGCAACAGGAGAACGAGCGTCCCTGTAGAATATTAATATCAAGATGTAGGACCTTCAAAGGAGACACAAATTGATTCACTGTCAGCTGGGCTATTCCATCACCGCTACCATGTGTTGTGTATCGATCGGAATCAGTAGAAGTGTTACCGGAAAGACATGAACGCTGCATGTGTGACTGACTAATCATTACCCGTACATACTTATCTTAACATTTCAGGTGCTGTGGTTTGAGCAGCAGGTTGTCAAAAAGCGAGTCAAGCGAGACTTTCAGCCAGCTGGTCACATGACATTTATTGATCCAAATTACAAGGATCAGTGGTATTTGGTAAGTGTCCAGTGTATTTGCATAGTGTAGTGTTAGCATAGTGTTAGCATAGTGTTAGCATAGTGTTAGTATAGTGTTAATGTAGTGTTAGTGTAGTGTTAATGTAGTGTTGATGGAATGTTAACGTAGTGTTGATGTAGTGTTAGAATGGTGTTAGTGTAGTGTTGGTATAGAGTTAGTGTAGTGTTGGTATAGTGTTAGCACAGTGTTAGCACAGTGTTGGTGTTACAGGAACTTGTCACTGGGTCCATCACATCTCCCTGCACCTTCCCTTCATTTCCCTTCACATGACTTGCTCCAGTAGCTCTTGGCCCAGTAGCACTTGGCCCAGTAGCACTTGGCCCAGTAGCACTTGGCCCAGTAGCACTTGCCCCAGTAGCACTTGCCCCAGTAGCACTTGGCCCAGTAGCACTTGGCCCAGTAGCACTTGGCCCAGTAGCACTTGCCCCAGTAGTACTTGCCCAAGTAGCACTTGCCCCTAATGTTACCCCTAATCCGTCCATATGATGCTATTGAAGAACATCGCTCGGTTGCTGCTGTTTTTCTTTCACTGAATAATTAAGTTGTCGCAGAAAAATAAAGTTTAACAAACAATTGTTTTTAAAAGATGGAATATTTCAAGAATCAATAGTGTATCATGCTTTGCATGCGTCTGTTTTATTAATGCAAATTTATTTTTTACCATTGTGTATATGGATTAAGATTTAGAACCTTAGATAGAACATTATTCATCCTGTATACATTATTATTCCCAAACTTAAAGGAGTTCTTCCTATACGTAAAATCGCATAATACTCTGAGTTCAAAAGTCTAGTAGTTTCCTGCAGCTATTGTCAAAAACTAGACTCTGCCAGTGTGCGAGGAGTGGCTACTGCAGAACCATGGCGCCTGATGCCAGATACCTGATGCCCGATGCCATGACTGATGCCTGATACCCGATGCCATGACTGATGCCTGATACCCGATGCCCGATGCCACGACTGATACTTGATACCTGATGTCATGACTGATGCCTGATACCGGATGCCCGATGCCATGACTGATGCCCGATGCTTGATGCCATGACTGATGCCCGATGCTTGATGCCATGACTGATGCCCGATGCCCGATGCCATAACATGAGATGAGTAAGGTCTGGCGGTATCTGCCAGTAATGACGGCGCTGAGAACGGCATGACACGCTGACTTAGAGTACATCCTCCAGCCGACATTACACACCCACTGTCGGGCTGAATTGGACCGCTGCCGCTACGTCTTAAACACCTTCCCACCGCTTGTTGTCGTATCCGACTTCTCCGCTGACTGTGTGTGTGGGCAGAACCTTGTGCCCGACACCAGAACAGTGCAAGACGCGAGACGTTCCTCGTCACGACAACACCAAATTGTCAGGCGCCTCTTCATGCTGACATCCTGTGATTACTTCTCACCGGGGCTTTGATGACGTGTGTATATATAGTAAATAATAGATATACAACCCAACATGACTGCTTTAGAAAACAAACATGTCTTGAATCCAGTTACATCAACCGTCTTCCAATGAAGACATCTGGTGCAGTTCTTGGTGATGAAAGATGACACTAGAAATTAACACATGTCCTGGCTGATTAACCACACTCACTGCATTAGTAGGTATTCATTATTGCTGCCAGCAGGAAGACAGTTAAAGAGATTATTGCCCTTGTCTGCTTCCATATCATCAATCAGGTTTATAGTCTATCGCCAAAGGCTTTGCATTATACAGGAAAATACTAATCTGTATATCTCTATCTTTACATATATTGGTTGCTGGCACATTCCCGGGTTTATGGTAGAATGTGGAAAGGAAATACACCTTGAGGCGATTCATGAGGATCTGAAATCACGGAGCCAACAGTAGAACGATGTGACCTTAATGTGCTCAGTTAGCCAATGTTCACCTTTCATCTTGTTATTTATGTTGGTAGAGAATAACCTACTCATGATCATGGCGTGTATGAGTCAACAAGTAACACCTTGCATGTTTGTCAGGGTTTTCAGTGAAAAAAAAATGATGCAAATGGGTGAAAGATTCCCGCAGCGACGTTAAACTCCATATTCACTCACTCGATGAAAACAAAAGCAGAATATCTTGGAAATTTCCACTCAGATTTTACGATACTTTGACGCCAAATTACTATGTATGAGAATTGATTTTCTTACTCGTGTATGGCTGTTTGTGGTTTATGATGTATTCAGGCCTTTATCCCAGCATAAACAGATTACCTAGATCTAGATCACTGAAATACTGTGAAAGAAATTGTGTTGAAAACCTCAAATCACTAACTCGCTTGATATTGATAGGGTGCACTGTCTGTAGAGTGGCAATACAGTTATCAGCCTTGGTCTTGTCAGTACTAGGCGGTGCTCGCAGGTTTAGTGCAACATTCAGCTCTAAGGATGTTGCAGGTTTCCTCCTGCCCTAAACTGAGAAGTCGTGATATTAGTGAAAGATTCTAGAAACCTCAATTAAAAACCTAACTCACATCATCAGATAATGTTGATTGTGTTATTTGGAATGCAGCATGCAAATACTAAGTGAACTCTTAGCCTTGAAGGTCGATGGTTTGTTGAGTTATCATGACATGTCTGTCAGCAGTTTGTGGTGAAGAGTACGTACACTATTAGAACTAATGAGACTATTATTAGCTGGATTAGTCACAGCCAGCTTACAGCACAGAGCTTGACGTTGTTTGTCTGTTATCGAACCGTTAGCGATTGTACACACGTACATGACCTTCATGTGTTTCTTGGTGGAACTATCAAATTCAAAGAACAGAAGGAATAAAAGACAGATAAAATTTAACAGTCCACTAGTTCTTTTAACCCTCTCCATGCGAAAGACAATTGGAGATGCCTTAACGAGCTGTATCTGTGCCTATTCCAGCAGGGTAGGGAGAGGGTTAAAGTATTTATCTTTGCACGAATACATGAATCTCGTTAAAGCCGACCTTGACGAAAAGTTCCATGAAAAGTTCCATCTCAAACGCCGGTAAACGTGTACACAAACCGAAGCCATGTGTATGCAGTTCCTGCTCTGTAGTATATTCTATTCTGTAAATACATTATCATCGGCTAACTTCATTGAGTCCAGTTTAGTTTCCTAGGTTACTAGAATTAACTCAACAGCGTTCGCACATGTATAATGAGGCAGGAGAACAATTGGCCAGTGTTGCTAATTGCGCACATTTATGGCATCCATAGAACAGTGCAGAGTGTCACGCTGTTGTCTATAAGGAGCCACATCAAGTACTAGCTTTATCTCTAAGGAGTAATCAATGTCTACAGCCCATTATTGTTGACATTTATACATGATATTATCTGTGAACCCTGTTACTTATTATGCAACATATTTGCATGCTTTAGTGTTGTGATTGTACAATTAATGCTACATTGATTGCTCCAGAACTAGTTTTGTTTTAAAAAATGTCAAGAAAGATTGTAACCATTAATTTTTGTAATGTTACAATTCAGATACATCACAAAATAGGTTCTGTATTTTAATGTAGGTGATGCTTTAAGGTTTAGGTCAAAAGGCAAGGTACTGTATTATAACGGACCAAATAGGTTTTGTAGCATGGTCAAAGCTACAGATTATGGAATCCAAATTTCAACAACTGATGACAGCCTATTTGTCTGTTCACGAAAGACATCTTTGTCCTTGGCTAACATTATTGAACCCATGCTAAATTTTGTTTGGTATTTTTTTTTGGGAGTCTTCTTAGAACATTACATGTCCCATTCTTAGCACGTTTTGTTTTGTTTCAGCATGGAGGTGCCAGTCGTGGATACGACATGAATGTGGAGGGAGCGTGGAAGAAAGGATACACAGGAAAGGGTGTGGTGATCACCATACTGGACGACGGTATCGAGAGGACACATACAGACCTCAAGGACAACTACGTACGACGCATATTCTTCTTGAAATGATCCGTTATCTCTCTACCTTACTTTTTACATTGCAGCTGTAATTTCTTAGTAATGATAGGTATTAAGTGGTCATGTCTTGTAACTATAGTTCTGTGATTCGTGATGGGAATAGGGCTTTGAGACACAGATTTCAGATTTCTGTCGGCATCTTATGTGTCAAAGTGATTTTCTTCCTAGATGACATAGTGGCCTTTCCCCCCAGGTAATAGATCTGACCAGGGGGGCACACTGGGATGGTGGCCTTGTATGATTGCATTACGATCAGGATGAGGAATAGCCGCATCGGTGCAATAATCATTGTGATCCTCTTATCGTTGGAGAGATAACTCGCATAAACGATGTGGGCACTAATACGTGCTGGGAACTACTCTAGCGTCAAACCGGAGGAGGCTGTGATTGGTCTTCTCTAGGGTCTGCCTAAGATGCCCTGGAGGTGGTGATTGTTCCAGCAGGGTGATGGCTCTGCCAGGACATTCTTAGAAACTCATGCCAATGAAATAATATTTTTTGTTTGTTTGTTTCTCTACGAGTGATAGTACCACAAACAGAAACTTGGAACACTTAACAGCTCAGATTGCTTTTTATTTGTTTCTTTTTGTAAACTGACAAGCCATGTTGTGAATGAACTAATCCTGAAAGCAGATCTAATAAATTAAGTCATGATTCTTTTATTCTGACTTTACTGTGATCTTCATTAATGACATTTATTTCTATGCTATTACTGATCTGTTAAATTTCCAACTCTTCATTCATATATAGATAATAGATATGTAAATATATTATCAATCACAACATCCACCTAGGTCAATTTGGAAAATAGCATTTAATTATATTTATAAGCATACATTTTTATTATCTAAATGGATGTTGGTATGATAATATTTGCACTGTACATTGCCAATACATACTTCCACCAATTGTCAACAATGGCACCAACACTAATATTGAAAATGTCCTTGGTGTATTTATATTAAACATGAATGTCTTTGTGATACAATTTGTATCATCTCGCTTTTGTTTCATCCTCATCCAGTGTATATATAGCATGTAATTCTAGCTCTGAATAACACAATATTCTCTCTCTATGCTATATTACCATACAGCACCACAAAGTAATGGGAAAATTCTTAATTTATTTTGTGTTTATAGAAGCTGCCTAATTGATGAATTCTGTACAATACAGATGTCGATGAAGATGTATTTAAAGTAGAAGGAATATTAAATATTATTAACATGTTTTATTACAGGATCCATATGCCAGCTATGACGTCAATGACAAAGACAGTGACCCCATTCCTAGATACGACCCAACAAATGAAAACAGGTCTGTTTTGTCATCAAACATGTATTCTTGAAATTGCACAGCTTTGAATCACATAGCGTTGATTTCGTTTAGAGTTTGCCAAGATGTGTCATTGTGAATTATTCCTTTTTGGTTTGGAAAAGTAAATGGGCGTTTCAGTATTATGTTCTCAGACTAATGCAACTAATATTTCAAATTATGTTATTAAATTTGCTTCACAAAATTGACATTTAGATGATGTTGAAAATGTCTTTAAAACAATTGCCCAAGGTAAATATTCTTAACAATTTAATTAGAGCTGATTAGGTTGATTGTGGATGTAACTAGAGGTGTCCTAGAGCAATGTTAATTGTGATCAGTCATCTGTACAGTGTTGATGTAATTCCGAGATATTTCCGTTTCCACAGACATGGAACGAGGTGTGCGGGGGAGGTGTCAGCCAAGGCCAACAATACAAAGTGTGGCATCGGAGTCGCATACAACTCCAGAATAGGAGGTAAACCATCTCACTTGTACTACAATATGTTTTCCCCAACATATGCCATGTCTAGATTTCAATGTCTTAGAAAAGTACACAATAAATAGAGGATTAGTCATCTGTTTGATTTAAGCACTAAATGTCACCACAATATCAGGTACAGTGTCGACTCTGCAATGGATCTTTTTGAGCCGACGTAAAGTACGTTAAGGCCCAGACCCTGTGCCTGCTCATAGACTTTCATCTCTGACACAGGGTAATGCACTCATCTGGAACACTTGTTCTAAAAAAACTGCATCGTATCGTATGATCTAATCCAAGTCTGTATAGTACGTGTGGAGAGAGGATTAAAAATAATAAAAATAATAATAATAATGTGCTCATTTATACAGTGCCAAACTCCACACCGCACTAGATATGCTCACATTATTACCCGGTCAATGGATCTGTGTGCACTCAATTCAATTAATTTTCTCACACATGTCGACATGTCACCAATACAAAAACTAAGAGTTTTCTATGACCTTTTTAAATTCATATTCATCCTGACCTAGTAACCATCTCATATGGGTGAAAGATTTCCGCTTTGACGTAAAACAATACTCACCTGGCCCTGAGATTACAAAACGTTTGGGGTATGATTTCATATGGAGTATAGTAGCTGTAAGTGCCAAGGGCCAGTAGTGTATGTGAGGACACTGGACCTGCTTTAGAGGATGGTCTCCTAGTGACTGACTGATGCCCTCTGTCCTGACAGGTGTGCGGATGCTGGACGGCGACGTCTTTGACGCGGTGGAGGCCAGCTCCCTAGGCTTCAACAACACCTACATTGACATCTACTCCGCCAGCTGGGGTCCGGACGATGACGGCAGGGTGGTGGATGGACCCGGTCCTCTGGCCAAGAGATCCTTCATAGAGGGCATCAAGAAGGTGAGTTCAGTATCATAATGGCAGTTTTGTTTGAAATTTTGTTTGAAATTTACTTGATTTGATTTCATGATTTGATTGATAGATTATGATAAAACACACTAGAAGTGACATAACAGTAATTAGGAGTAAATACTATGCAGGTAAATTTCTATAACTAATTATTATTACTGTAGTACCACAGCTAGCTCCCATAACGTCCTTTTTGATAGGGGAGATCACCCACCAAGGATGCGTGTCATTCTGAGTTCACACAGTAACAACATCAAATACAGTTATCAGTCAGCGATATTATTCCATTCTCTGATACATATAGCTTGTTTTTTTCTTATAGTCTCTTCATATTTCAATAATGTGCAGTTATTAATGTGCAGTTTTATATATATAGTGCCAAATCCACACTATAGCTTTCATAGATAATCTTTTATTAAAGAATATTTATGAAGGAACTGTTTTGTGAAGTTTCAAGGGTGTATATTCATGTTTCTGCATATCTTATCTGTTCAGGGTCGTGGAAAGAAGGGATGTATCTTCGTGTGGGCGTCGGGCAACGGTGGCAGCGCGCACGACTCGTGCAACTGCGACGGCTACACCAACAGCATCTACACGCTGTCCATCAGCAGCACGTCTGAGAAGGGCACCAAGCCGTGGTACCTGGAGGAGTGCAGCTCCACTCTGGCCACCACATACAGCAGTGGCGCATACAACGAGAAGCAGATCGTGAGTCTGGCATCAGTGTCATAATCATAGATGTAGCGCAGTGGTAGAACGTTGGACTTCAGAGCCAAAGGTTCCATGTTCAAATCCCGCCCCGAGGGCCCGGCATCAATGTTCGCGAAAGTTAACCTTTCTGATGCGATATTGATAGGATGTACCGTCTGTAGAGTGGAAATGTACGTTATCATCCTTGGTCTTGTCAGTACCGGAAGGTGCTCACAGGTTTACTGCAACATTCAGTGCTACAGATTTTGCGGGTTATCTTCTGCCCTAAACTGACAAGTTGTGATGTTAGTGAAAGAATCTATAAAGTGACTCTAAACCCCAATTTAAACAAAATAACAACAACAACAACAACAACAAAAAAACTGACCAGTGTACATGGTGTATTTCAGACGACGGCCGACCTCCACGACCGCTGCACCAGCTCGCACACAGGAACATCGGCGTCCGCACCCCTCGCGGCCGGCATCGTGGCGCTCGCCCTGGAAGCCAAGTACGTAATACTGTCACTGTGCAGACTATCCTTGTAGATAAACTTGTGTGAACTATTGAAGCAATTTGTTACTAATGTGTCGGTATGATGGCTGAAGAAACAATGCATTCTTAAATGTGGTAATCTTATATTTGCTATTAATGGATTGAAACTTTGACAGGAATATACTGCTATATGTTGCAATATCCTGTAAATCATGAAATTAATGCGAACAATGCGACCAACGTATTGTCGCATTTAATTGCCGTGCGTTTAAAGGTAAGACTTGGAGGAAAACATGTATGGAGACATGGCCGTTCGCATTTTATTGGTGTCGCATTTACGTCTAAAATCTAGAGGTCGCATTAAATTAGTGACGCATTAATTTCATGATTTACGGTATTAGAAGGAAGAACTCATTTTTTAGTTGCATTATATGTTACATACATTGTGTGTTATATTACATTGTAGGTTGTTTGTTATATTGTGTATTACATACTTTGTGGGTGTAATTTGTGTGTTACATTACCCTGAGTTTGTGTTCAGTCCTAACCTGACCTGGAGAGATGTCCAATACATTACATTGATGGCTGCCAGGTCCGAGCCCTTTGTTGACGGACAGTGGATAACCAATGGCTTGGGCAGGAAAGGTATGGACAAATAACTCATACTAATTTCTTTTTAACATATCCATTGTAATGCTACAAATACTTTGGGAAATTTATTAAGTTACTGAATCATAAAATTAACTTTTAAAATCTTAAAAATGTAATAATAGTTTTATGATGGTGAAACGCTGTATGACCAGTTTGTTGTGTTGCTACAGTGAGTCTGAGGTACGGCTATGGGTTAATGGATGGGACCAAGATGGTGGAGCTGGCTCGACAGTGGACAAATGTTCCAGAGCAGCATATCTGTACGACAATATCTCCCCACAAGAACATGTAAGTCCTAGCTTAGTAGTAGCCCTATAGTAGTAGCCCTATAATAGTAGCCCTATATTTCACTCTGGGATGTTGCCGTTGTATACACTGTTGTGTTATGGACCTTCCACAATAACAGCACATATATTGAACCTATTGATATCCATTCTAGTTGCCTCAAGAATTGGTAAATTAAATTAAGTTCTAGCAAGTATGTTGCTAAGACGCTGATGTAAATTTGTTAAAACAGTACAGTTTCATTATAAATAGTCCTAAATTACTATGACAATGATAGCACTAAGATACTAGGAAGTGGTATTTAAACTCCTAATCACTGACTGTCAAGAATAAATGAATGAATAAGTGTTTACTAGTTAATTTTTGTTTAAGTTAGATTAGTTTGTACCCACCATACCCTTGTTAATTCAAACCACCAATGTCACACACTTCAGGCCGCTAACTGGGAAGGCGGTGACCTTGACCCTGAATACCAACGGTTGTTTCAACACAAAAGACGAAGTCGTGTTCCTGGAGCACGTGCAGGCCAAGATCTCGCTCAGTTACCATCGCCGCGGCGACGTGCGCCTCTACCTGACATCGCCGTCGGGAACCAAGTCTAACCTGTTGGCACGGCGACCGCAGGACATGCAGGCGGGCACCTTCAACGAGTGGCCGTTCCTGTCCGTGCACTTCTGGGGCGAGCCGGCCAACGGCGTGTGGACTCTGACTATCGAGGACAGTAGCAGCTTCCACCAATCGGCCGTCAACGCCGGAGGTAGTGTGTTGCCCTACCCCGTACTGCCCTACTATGGCCGCGGCTATCCATTAGCTGGCTTGTCATTTGACCCCACTTCTATGTTTGGTATGTGTTTAGTTGCTTCACTCTGCTTGGCTTGCTGCACACAGCTAACTGTGGGAGGGGTCGTTGCAATGTTACGTTGAATGCACCGGTATGTTATTGGGAGAAGCCATTTTGAGATTTTACATCTTCAAGAGTAATTAACTTTTGTTTAGTAATTGGGTTTCAGAATATGTTTTCTACATGTCCTTTGAATAGAAACTATTTTCACAAGAATAATGCCAGGTCAAGGCAAGATGATGTTCTTCTCCTCCACATTAAATTCAGTTCTTCTCCTCTACAATAAATTCAAGATAATTTATTAATTTTTCATTATGATTAATTTCTAAATTGCTATACCTTGATTGGGGATGATAAGTTGTTGTTGTTGTCGTTGCCTATGGGTGAGATATTCCCACCGCGACGTAAAACATTAATTCAATCAATCAATCAATCATCAAGAAATTATTTTGCAATGTTGAAATGTTCTACAGTTGGTTTATGTTTGTTAATTAATTCTCTTTCATGTTGTGAGGAATTCTGAGTTAGCTGTGTTGCAGTTTCTATTTTTACCATTTCTTTTATTCATCTTGCAAGTTTTATAATTTCTTTGGCCATAGTTATCTGATTCCCTGTTATATGGATCCTCCGACCCGACTTTTTCCACTTTGGAAAATTAAAATAAAAGAATATTTTAATAAAATAAATACAAATAATAATACTGGTGGTTATAATAACTATTGACAATATACATCAAAGTATATTCATTTTCTGTCAATCTCCAATTATTATGTTTATATTGGACGACCTGCTGATCAAAGTATCAATTGATGTTATTTATGTATATTTTCGACCACCCGAGCCAAAATTATCACAGAAAAATCTGTAAACCAGGGAATCAAATAGGTATGGCCTAATGACCCAATACTTTCTCTTTATTCTATGTATTTTGCTTGTTATCCTATGTAGATGTATGATTGCAGTTTCCATGAGAACAGACCTCAACACTAAGTAGCCAGAGTGGATCACATGTTAATGCATGTGGAATTTATAGAGAATAGTCCAGCTTTTTTCTCAAATACCATGTTTATTCATGAAGTGGAGTGGGAGAGTCGATATTTCCACAAGTGTTTGATTATTTTTCTGGTTGGAGGTGGGATGGGAGAGGAGGCTAATATCAGCAAAATACAAATTAATCTCCAATTAATATTGCTCATTTGATGCATCTATACTAATTTTAATTTTTTTATCAGAATATCCCCTCATAATGGTAATGTATTAAGTGACTACTGTTCACATATAAGTACTATTATTTTCCCCATACATGTATGTATAAATCTGCATCTTGTTGTTTCACCACACTCCAAGGTAATCGCATGGAGCTAGTTTATCCTACTATTTATTTCATCGCAAATGGGTGAAAGATTCCCACAGCAACCCCATAATCATTCCCTCGTACTATTTTATAAGCTTTGTACTTCTATTTCCTCTTGGTCCCTGGCTACTGAGTCTGGTACTACTTCCACTTACCTATGTGTGCGTGTTTCCTTGTCTTCAATCTCTTACTTCACTCATTTGCTTCATAACTGCTTGTAGTAGTTTCACAATCCTCCTTACATTGTGTGCATTCCCTTGATGGTGCACTAGCTGTGATAACAGTGTCCAATAGTGATGTGCGGTATGTCAGAATAGCTGATGTCCCTTTGCCTGGTGTGCTGTGCCAGTCTCATTACCATGGGGGCTGCTCCTTTCTAGCTGTTCTGTCTGTACTTTCTATCTGACGTATGCACAGTTACACTGTACGGTGTTGATCCTTGGTAACTGCGGATGCGTCGGACAGAAAGTACAGCTAGAACAGCTAGAAAGGAGCAGCCCTCACGTGACTGTTACATTGTCAGCTCTTTGACATGTGATTTATGTTGAGACATCTACATGTGGTCATTGAAAATCACATTTTGCTATGAAATTGGATATTCCTTCAATGTTGCATTATATGTTACTATTCAATGATGATGATGTGTAACTGGCAGGACTGATCAGCTGTAACACTAGGACTGATCAGCTGTAACAGTAGGACTGATGATATGTAACAGTAGGACTGATGATATGTAACAGTAGGACTGACTATATGTAACGGATAGTGCTGTAACACTAGAGACGTTTCGCAGCACTACGGTTACCATTACGGGTACGGTTAAGTCATCAGTTTATGCGTAGTATGTGATGTCAGAGACTTGCCAGGAGTGTAGTTTCCCAGTTTATGACAGTCCCAGGGAACCCGGATGGTCATAAACAGAAAACTACTGACCTGGCAAGTATCTGACGTCACATACTGTACGCACAAACAGTGACCTAACCATATCCGTAATGGTAACTGACTGTAGTGTTGCGAAAACCTCTCTACTGTAATACTATGACTGATGACATGTAAGCGGCAGTGATGTAACACTATGACTGATGACATGTAACCGGCAGTGATGTAATACTATGACTGATGACATGTAACTGGCAGTGATGTAACACTATGACTGATGACATGTAATCGGCAGTGATGTAACACTATGACTGATGACATGTAACTGGCAGTGATGTAACACTATGACTGATGACATGTAAGCGGCAGTGATGTAACACTATGACTGATGACATGTAACTGGCAGTGATGTAACACTATGACTGATGACATGTAAGCGG
>JAUTBV010091543.1:7810-18255 GCA_032361325.1 Lepetodrilus fucensis | reverse complement strand
CGGAATCTTTAAATGGTTAGTGCTCAATTAATATAAAGCTAAGAGCTGTGAAATATTGATTGCATGAAGGCAAACTGCTTACTTTATATGGACATGTGCATGTGGTTTTTTTGGCCTTATTTAAGTAATATTTTAAACATCGAGTTGTGCTTGGGGTAACGAAATATGGATGTCCGACCATAACCATTACGCTCATGTACCTTAGTACATTAGATGTAGTTGATTGATTGCCACCAAAATGTGTATATCTAATCTGGTATTTTAGTGCATTTTGTCTCTTGGGTAAAAACAACAAAACAGTGGTGAAAATGCAGTCGCTTCTTGAAAATCCACAGATTATATTCACAGCATTTGAATTACTTCCCCTGCGCTGTACATTCCAACCGCACAGATACCAAACTAACAAACGTGCATTATACAAGTCCAGAACGTCCTTTACCTTCGAAGAACTTGCTCACCTTGACCCCGGCCAGAACCCGGATGGAACTCGTGTAGCAACATGGCGTCGGGTAGGTGGTGTGGAGATGAAGTAGTCGATTAATTTGGGTAGTAGCGAACTGTCGGTGAATCTGTAGCAGTGCAATTGGAAATTAATAAACGCAGTTTACGTCTGTAAACATTTTAACGTTGTCCAGTTTGAGTTATTGCATGTAAAAAGTACATTTTGTAAAGAGCCGGCATCCCGCCATAGCTGTCCTGCCACGTGTAAAATGGTCATTTGAAATGTACAAAATGTGCAAACGACAGCTCATTTTATTATCAATAACGTCTTCAAAATGCATGCACAATGTGACATAGTTAACATTTGGAAAACTGCAAGGTTTTCTTTAGTGAGCATTGTTAATGTATTTGGCTTTTTATGTAGAATCGTGAGAATAGTCAAAACTATCAAAGTCCAAGATCGACAAATAAGTATCCAAGCAAATCATGACATCACGGCCACCTTCATTTACAACTAGATTTTAGAGACTCGCTTGAGAAATGTATGTCATGAGACTCGCTTGAGAAATGTATGTCATGATTCCATATACATTTTGAATTATCTGATTTGTGTCGACCAGAATATATATTTTTAAATTATGTCTTTTACAATAATCTCTACAACTTCCGTTTTCCATCGGAACGTCCGTTAAAGCATCAAACCGCCTGGGAACTTTGGTATCTTAGGGAATGTTTATGGCCTGTATAGTATCATTGCTACTCTAATGTACACACTAGGTCAACTAGTTAAACATTGGTCTTTTGATGGGAGAGTGGAGCCTGACATTTAACGGTTGAACACCAATTTCATAGGAGCAGATTTTATGTCGGAAGGAAATGGTGGTTAAAATTGGAAAATATGGAATGACACGTCACAAACCTGTTGTATTGGTATTGGCACATCATTTTCCTGTTGAAATACACATTAAATCCGATAAGATGTCGAATATTAACTACACCCGAATAATCAATCCATCGTCAATCCACGAACTGAATCGAGCATCTTCTGACCCAGATAACAAACCCTTCCGTCTTGGAATAAGAAACGAACACTGCTTTTATCGCGGGGTAGAAAGTTCTGCATTATATTGCGATATCTGAAGTATACCATGATATGCATTGCAAATTCCTGTGGCGATAAAAGCGGTGTTCGTTTCTTATTCAGAGACAGGTTTCACATTAATCCACTCCCTGCTGGATTAGGCAAAAGCACTGCTCATTAGGGCATCTGCCGTTGCCTTCAGCAGGGAGCAGATTAACTGGAAGAGTTTGTTATCTGGGTAAGAAAATGGCGCTTGATTCAGTTCATGGATTGATAAATTACTCAGGTGTAGTTAATATTCAACATCTTATCGGATTTAATGTGTATTTCAACAGGAAAACTACCTGCAAATACCATAACAGGTTTGTGACGTATCATTCCATATTTTCCAATTTTAACTACCATTTTCTTCAGGCATGAAATCGAGTTGAAATCTGCTCCTATGAAATTGGTGTTCTAACAGTTAAACGTCTGTCTCCACCCTCCCATCACTAGTTGAACTAATGTACACACAGGTCATAAGGTAAGCGCATGCTGACTCGATACAACAACTCAGGTTTCTCACCTTTTAACTGCTAAAACTGTCTGCATGGAGTTGGCCGTGAATGGTAATCCAACGAGTGAACATTGCTCTTTCTGAATCTGTGAACAAAATTAGCGTGTCTCTAAAAGACGAGCGATTCCCGCAGTGACGTTAAACTCCATATTCACTCACTCACTAAAGACAAGCTCACCACTTAGTTCCAATCATTACACATTAAAAAACTGGAAGTAGCATGAATTGATACGTAACATATGGCCACTTCTTTCATACAGGCACTTCTAACAAAATGCACAGAAACGTATGTTGGTAAAAAAATTAGGGGAAAACAGCGGCATTTGTTAGTTTTCATTTGTTTACTAACTTTAAAAAAAATCTTTCTGCACATTTTATGTTGAAAGAAGTGCCCGTATGTTATGTTTCCCGAACCTGATCATACCCCAATACGGGCATAAAAATCGTCAACAGAAAGCTATGAAAAACGTATGTACGAGCTGCGGCTGAAGTTAACGTTTTTGTTTATTTGGTTCAGTATAGTGCACAATGCAATTCCACCCTACCAAGCAGGGTCTTTGCTGCTGCCACGCCCAAAGGAACCCACCCAAATTTGCATTTCACACAATGAAGCGCAGAACGAAATAAAACGACTTTAACATATTATTTATTTGCCTGAACATGTCGGACTGTGAGACGACATCCGTCTTTGCTATCCTGGTGGATACTGCGATGCAACACTTGTCTTCGTTGTATGTGGCTTATGGCCTGTTTGTACATTAATGTAGCAATGATACGTACAAGCCATAAATATGGACTAGTATCTGTATGAAAGAGAGTATCACAAGCAAACTAATTATAATCAATGTTATGGTTGCTAGATCTTGGCCGTGTTGAATCGACAAATACAAACTAACATGCCGATGTTATTTATTTTGTCTCTGATGTAAAACAATAACCCAATCGCTCATCAATATACTATTCAGTATTCAATGAAACATTGGTCCATCTCCTTCCAACGTGTAAATATTTAACCGATTCCACTTGCAGGTTTTTCAATACTTATACTATTTGCTGTGGCCGTTGTCGGCCGTGCCTTGACGCCGTCGACGTTCGTAACGACAGTGGACAGACAACGGTTAAAGTCTGTGTTTCAAGCTGCTCAGCCATTTCAGGATGCAGCCAGTGCCCACTACTCCATCCTGGGCCTCAAACTACTGGATACAACTCTGCCCAATGCACAGGTAATTTGTGTACCACTGTCGCCAGTATACTGTCCAGTGTTGTTGGAATCTAAAAAATACCTGATGCTCACAAGAACAAAATATTTGAAAGCTCCTGGGTGCCTATTCTCAAAACGTCTTCGTGAGAACAGATCTCTTAAAAAATTAGCATAAGCAGGAACCCAATTTGGGAAATTCTTAGTACTTACAAACTTCTAATGACTTTTTGTAATATGGTTATTCCGGTCAGAACAGCTTGCATAATAAAAACAAATTCCTATTCCATCGGTGAATCATCAGTCTGGTGACACAATTTTCAAACGGATACTTTCAACAAATCTGGATCCTAACATTGATGAAAACATTTTGTATTCACAATGTCTTGCCTGTTTGTATTATCTCGATGTGCATGGTTGAATATTGCCAAGTGTATTTTTCTCCAATGGTTTTTCTTTTTCTTTTCAGGAGACGTGCAAAACTATACAGTCGACTGTAGATGAAAGCAGTGCTGTGTCCTTGTATCATGCTTCAGCAGCAGCTCATGCTCTAGGTGGCTGCAAGGTAAACATTCTGTGGAACATCGAGTAACACGTGGAAGGCGGTTGGTAGCGTAGTGGTAGAACATTTGGACGTCGGAGCCAAAGGTCCCCAATTTCAAATCCTGTCCAGGGAGCTTGGCATCAATGTTCACTAAAGTTTCCTTTCTGATGCGATATTGATAGGAGGCGCTGTCTACCATTAATTATCAATGATGACTAGTAGTTATGTTCTTAAAAGATAATGTTTTTTTCTGTTTCAGATAAAAGTAAACAATGCCCAGCAGCTATTGCAAGAAGCCATCAAGGATGACGCTGCTGTAGCAGATATTTTCTATGCATTTTTTGCTTTAAAAAAATTAAACTTAAAAGGTATGAATTTCAGTCTGCATAACTAAATATGGTTAATGATGTTAAGAAATAATCAGGATCATCTGCGATATGGTTTAGATAGTTTGTACGTGCCATTGTGTGAATAATAATTGTGAATATATTTTGAGATGTTTTGATTTCAGTTGACAATGCAAAGGTCAGCAAATCATTATTGGAGGCCTTGAAAAAGGATGATTCTCCTTTAAGGTGAGGCTCCTGTGTACACTGGATTTTTTTTCTATTTCCTCCATAATTTCTAATAATATTTTCATGTTTTTTCTTCAAGATTGTAATATTGCTATTTTTTGTCATATTTATATAAATAAATATCCAGTGAATCTAGCAATCTGATTGGTCCACGTGACCCCAAAACATTGCGTTCATACTTTGATGAACAAAAAGGTGGCATTGTGACGTCAGGCTTCTAAACTGTAGACTAAAATCATTGATGCATTATGTCAGACTATTGAATCAAATAATTCCCCACCGATTTGTTATGTAATTTATTTATAAGGATTGACTGGAATATCGTTTTGCGTTCGAGGTATGAACATAAAAACTGATGTGCAAACTTTTGTATGAACTGCTTCGGTTTTTACGTTCATACCTCAATGAACGCAAAAAATATTCCAGTCAATCCTTTAATGTTTTTGTTTTTTATTGGCTTCACATACATTCTATTTATTTGGTCTTTTTCAGCCATGGATATGCATTCCTTGTTGCATCTGAGCTTTCAGGTGACGTGAGCAAATTTTTTGACAGCATTGAAGATGTTGTAGCACAGGCTGATGAAGTAGATGAAAAATATCTTCAAGTGAGCATTGAAAATGGTTATATTTTATCTCTTCAAATAAATAACTTTTATCTTCTATATTAAATACATCTGCCCAACGTTGACATCCATTGTCCAGGCCTGGCCTGTTACCTTGGCTCTGTCTTTGTGGCAAATGGGAGCTGAGTTTCCCTGTCTGGGATGTGAGGTATATTCCCTTTCCACAACGTTGGAGATAAACCCAGTCCCCTAGACATAGTCTGGGTGAGGGCTGGATCCTGCATATTCCATAGACTTCCTTGAGCCACTTTGTGGCAGTTACATTGAAGACAAACCATGCAGGGGACAATGTACTACAAACATTTATGTATGCTTTTGATTTGCTCAATGAAATTATAACATTGATTGTGGAGACAATTTGATTTTGAGTCTGGGTTGAAAAAAATGACAAGACATATTTTTATGTTTGCTGTTTGTTTTTATGTTCCAGTGGCTGAAGATTGGTGTGAACATTTCCAACTTTCCCATGTCTCTCAGTGCTGTTGGATTCCACGTTTGCCTTGCAGGTAAGATTTCCACCACCACAGCCTTGCATAGCATCCACATACCTTTCATTTAATTATCAATGACAAAATATTGCCAACAACCAGGGATCTAAATTAACACTAATCATCTAGCCCGGGCTATTTCTCGCAATGCCATGGGTGAAAGAATCCTGCGGCGATGTTAAACTCCATATTCACTCACTCACTCGCTCGCAATGCTAATAAGGTATCCTAAGGACTAGTAGAAATTGAAAACATTGTTATTTGTATCACTATTCGGGCTATTAAGTTTTAAAGTTAGTTTCTATCGCTGCAACAACACATAATGATTCAAAGATCTGTGTATTTCATATTGTTGACTTTCTTTCCATTGCAGGTATATTTGGCCTCTACTACTGCTACTGGACTCATCTGAACATGTTCCAGACTCTACGCTATCTCGGCATATTAGCCGTGCCTACATTCCTATTCGGAAATAAGTTGCTCAGTGGTTTAGCTTCTAAAAGGTAAAGTTATTCTCAGGAACACCTAGAAATTCTTGAAAGGATGCCTAATAAATTAAGTTTTGATAAATATATTTTGCTTCACTTGCTACCGATACAAATCTGTAATTTTATACTGTTTGGTGCCATTCTATATTTTATAAGTACATTCTGTTTCTTGAATTGAGTATCGACATTTTCTTTGGATCACATCCGCTATTTGATGCTGTTCCTTCCATGGTGTCGGAAATTAAACTCAAGTACAATCTGTCCATGCTGAATGGGTACAACAGCTTGTGCTTGAAACATGATTACATCAGTGATTAGATAAGTGTCTAGGAGGTATCAGTTTGTTGACATTCTTTCTACATAATGGTTGTCACATAAGGATGAAATATTCCCACTGCGATTTACAGCACAAATTCATTCCAAATATTCTACATAATGTAAAATTGTATGCCAATTTTATTCTCTTCTGATCAATTTGTATAATTTCTTTTCAGAAAAATACCTTAGATGACTTTCAAGAAATTATAGGAAAACATTCTCCCAAATTGGGGATCATGAAACTTCTAAATCCTGTACATTGCGTCAGCTTTATGGAGTAGCTGTCTACATCATGCTTACAAACTGTTGTTCATTTTCAGTTGTCATCTTATATATATATATATGTGTATAAAACATTTTTAATTTATGATCATGCGTTGTCTTTTTAATTATACAAGTTAACAAGGTTCATCATTTACTTTAGATTCACCTGGCCCCAGTTAGTTCCTACAGTTATGACCCAGTTTATCACCTAAGTTAGATGCCGATTTAAGAAGGGGTACCGTGACACTGTACGACTTGTGACGTCTTTGTGACAACTTGAGTTGGGAGCTTCAAACTAGTTACCACCGTCGTGGGCCAGGGGTGTATTTACTTTACATTCACCAGGGGGGGGTGTTCCAAGCTGTGCTACTTTTGCTACTAATATAGCAGTTTGTTGAACGGCTTTGTGTGTATCACTTTG
This sequence comes from Lepetodrilus fucensis, assembly GCA_032361325.1. Lineage (NCBI taxonomy): Eukaryota > Metazoa > Mollusca > Gastropoda > Lepetellida > Lepetodrilidae > Lepetodrilus > Lepetodrilus fucensis. Next base: position 11,256 of record JAUTBV010091543.1, on the reverse strand, counting down.
CAAATGATGCGCATATGCTGCAATTAATACGCGATAGACCAGTAGCAAAAATAGTTCATACATACATACTGAAGCTGTTCAGCCAGCAGTACGCACGTTATGTAGAAAAAGTAGTGCAATTCCATTAATACGGCTGCGTCTAGTTTGCAATCTGACCCAACTCATTTCACTGCAAGTGTTTCCATTAATACTATTCACGGCTGGTGTACAGTGTGCGGTAGTAGACATACCCACATCAATGGAAACGACGCTCTTGTAGTGCTACAATAGTTGTAACTGGGCTCCCGCCACAATAGAAAGCGTTGACGTTACAATAGTTGTAGCCTACAATGTTCTGCCATTGCTGGAAACAAATGATATATTGCTGACAAATGCCAGTCACTAGGAACTTGCAATGTAGGAATGATGCCTGAATTCGAAAGAATAATGAACAATCCTGGTTTTCATATTGCAACTTTATTCCACATAGGCCACAAACAAGTCTTGCATTCAAGAGACTTCTGAAAACATTTGGAATGTTGGACTTGGACTCTGGTACACACATGACATGTAGAGTTGCCCCAAACACTGCACACACCTTTTATAACTTTGTACTAGTAACCAAATCAATTTTGCTTCTTAATTTTAAATTATTCTTCCATGATATTTATTAAACAATAAAATAAAATGAGCAAATAGTCCTGTGGATTACATTACATTTGCTATTCCACAAATTTCAAATTTCATAGTTGGTGTGCTAGTGACGGCTTGGCTCCGTCATGTCATGTATTTACCCTAACAAGTAAATACATGGTTATCATGATAATAAAATTCAAGAATCTTTAAGTACGAAAAAAACAACTGCTTGAAGACATATTTAGTCAAAACAGAAATTATTCTGGAAGGTTTCTTCGTGCCAATGTGTAATACACAGAATTGGGAGGAACCCAGAGACATGCATTCCTTCATAGTGATTTACTAAGATTAAATCAAATTCAGACAAGCCACTGTAATGACCACCTCAGAAGATCTTGACTCCCAAATTCCTTTAGAAACTAATTACTTTGATTTGCAAAACTTTTGAGCACTATCGCAATTAGGTTTCATTACAGACTCCTAGAGTTTGAAATAATTATAAAAATAGTATGATTTAATTGTACTATAATTGATAAAAAATAGTATTATTTAATCGTACTATAACGAATGGTACAGTACTTTTCTGGTTTTTCTGTGTAAATTTATACTAATTTTCACAATAAAGTATGCGCGAATTATGAACTAGAATGCATGCATAAATGGAAACTGTACATTCATATAACATAACTGTTCAACCGTAGACCCAGTTACACATATGTACAACATCAAGGTATCGTATAAATACAGGCAAAAATACCATCGAAATGGTTGGGTGCGTGTGCATGATGTAAAGCAAAAACATTTAAATAAGAAAACCCGATGGCTCTGCAGCTCACATGAAAGTCCCTCCACAATAACAGTTAGTAATCAATCTGTAATTACGTTTGTCTTTAAATAAATGGAGATAGCCTCTTTATTCAACTACTGAAGAAATAGATCAATGAATTTGAATTTGAATTGGTCAAATAAAATAATTAATTTTCAATAATAATAATAGTTTTTTTTATTATCCTCGAGTACTTGATTGCACAATGTTGGACTAGTGGGTGTGTGAATCACTCGCCACTTCAATTACACACATTGCTTTCAAACACCATTTCCCAAATTTGTTTGTGTTTGGAGTGGACAAGCAGGCTACAACACGAGCACATCAGCGCTATAGAGACTCGTCTGTCACGGCTCTACTTCATACATACACCCTGCCAGCGCTCTTCACACATCATGGACAGGGCAGGAAAACAGCAATGGGAATTGAACACAGTAATTGCATCGTAGGATACCAACATAACCCGAGGAATACTCGTGATGGTAGGCATACTTATGCTATATTATTAAACTGAATAAGCCAAAAATAATCTTTACCATATTTCATGTTATAATAATCATTTTGTATGATTTCAGCTTTGCAATGTGGTAAATTCACAATTAATGAAATAAAAATAAAGCAATTTTATATTCAATTATATATATATACACAAACATGCATGATAATAGTTACTAATAGTAAAACATATAATATAGTTACTATGACGGTCAATATGATATAAACTCTTGCACCAAACTAATATACAGTTAATGCACTTGTTCATAACACGTTTCTACAAAAAAAATAAGAAGTAACATAATTGTGACTTTACTCCCCCTACAGTTAAGTCTTGTCTAATAAAAATCCAGGTTACCATCCACAAAAGTCAGCTTCGTACGTTTATTGCCAAGTTGATTTAAAAATGTTCCACTGTTCAAATGCCTGAACAAAAACTGCATGTTAAAGAGCATAAATACATAAAGAGTTGACACACACAATTCTCGTAAATATAAAGCAACACAGATTTTTTAAAACATTTTAAGAAGTGCAAAATGTGTGTTTCAGTAACACTAATCAATTTTTGTTGTTTTCTTGATGAATTGTTTCGAAAAAGTTATTTTAACAATGGTATGGTTTTTACTATTCTCAGCATGTAAACATGGTAAAACCTTGACTACTAACAACTACATAGTTTTCAATGAGGATGACGGCAAAACAACGACACACAATAAACATGAGTCAATATACCATTCCCGCCACTTCTTTCACACAGTTTACTCAGATCACTCACAATGTAAGACAACAACTGTAAAAGGTATTTCCATTCAAAGAGGCTATGCACAAAATTGAATTGCTTAAAAATATAACTGTTGTCGTCCTACGTACTAGAAGGTGCTATTCTTGCACATTGCTTGAAGTGAACTAGGAAATAAAAGCATGGACACACACACACACACACACATATATGTCGTAGCAAGACAAGAATCTGCATACATAGTGTATACAGGCAGGCTCTCGCGTGCATTCTTCAACGACATGATACTGATTGTATGTACACCAGTAGAGAGTGTTGTGTATATCCTGACTCCTGAAAGCATCGGCTTAGAGACATGTACAGGCGTGACGCTATGTTGTAGTAGTAGTAGTAGTAGTAGTAGAAGAAGGTGCTGGGGGCTGGAAGAGCAGACAGACAGGGGTGGGGGAGGGGTGTGTGGGGGTGGCGGTGTTCACAGGGGGACCTTCTCCTCGGGCAGGTCGGCTGGAGGCTGGTTTGCCACGCCTTCTGTCTTCATCTCCTGCGAGGTCTCGTCCAGGCTAGTGCTTGACCTGGTGCCGGACACGCGGGCCTGAAACATGGGCAGGTCTGATGTACAAGTGTGAACAAGTCTGGCGTATAAATGTGAACAAGTCTGATGAACAAGTCTGACGTACAAGTCTGATGAACAAGTCTGATGTACAAGTCTGATGTACAAATGTGAACAAGTCTGATGACGACACATACAAGTTTAAACAAGTCTGATAAACA